>JAODAL010005388.1:0-37500 GCA_025379985.1 Phyllomedusa bahiana | reverse complement strand
CCTATACCTGCCTATAACCTACCTAGGGAGACATACTGCCTTTTAGCCTGCCTAAGGGGACCTATCCTGGCTATAACCTACCTATACCTGGCTACAACCTACCTAGGGAGACATACCTGCCTATAGCCTGCCTAAGGGGAACCTATCCCTGGCTAAAACCCTTTCCTATACCTGGCTATAACCTACCTAGGGAGACATACCTGCCTATAGCCTGCCTGAGGGGACTTATACGTGGCTATAACCTACCTATACCTGGCTATAACCTACCTATACCTGGCTATAACCTACCTAGGGGGACATACCGGGCCTATAGCCTGCCTCAGGGGACCTATACCTGGCTATAACCTACCTATACCTGGCTATAACCTACCTATACATGGCTATAACCTACCTAGGGAGACATACCTGCCTATAGCCTGCATAGGGGGGACCTATACATGCCTATGGGGGCAATTACCTGCCTATGGGGACATATAGCTGCCTATACCTGCGTATAATGACCTATACCTGCCTATTGGGGACATTAAAAACTCCCTATACATGCCTATAACCTGCCTATAGGGGACATTAAACTGCCTATCCCAAGCCTATATCTCCCTGTGGGGGACATTAAACTGCCTATGTAATTTTATTAGTATCTATTTTTATTTTTAAAATTAACTAGTAGCCGCTGCGTTTTCCACCCTAGGCTTATACTCGCGTCAATAAGCTTTCCCGGTTTTTGTGGCAAAAGTAGGTGCCTCGGCTTATACTCGGGTCGGCTTATACTTGAGTATATACAGTACTTGTTTACTTTACAGCAGAGAGGTTGAAAACTCATAGATAAGATCTTCTGCAATGTCAGTGCAATTAGAAGAGCTGGGAATACAGAGTATCACTGCTACAGAACCACCCACAGCCTACCCAGGAAGAGAGAGCATGAGTCTCAAGCTGCTTGTGGCTCTGAAACAGCGTGGCAAGACAACCCTTTTAAGGCTGGGTTCTCATGTTGTAGTTGAAAAACACAACAAAAAGGCAAGCAATTGAAAAAAGCACAAGTCTTTTTAATTGATCCCAATTCCACCAGTGTTCAAAAGTTACAAAACCACCAGTATTAATAAGAAAAAACACATGCGGCTTTTCATTTCTTGCATTTTTGATGCTGTCGAAAAAAAATGCAACAAAAATGCAGAGCGAGAACCCACCCCATGGGTGAAGGCCTTTTTTTCCCATGTCAATTTTCCAAATAACAGAATTTTCTATGTTGGCTGTAACTTTTATTCTCTCAGATATGAAACTTTATAAAAACAAAATTATTTTTTTTTACACTCCATATCCATTTTTTTTGCACTAATCATACATCCATATTCAGAATGTCATGTTCTTTCTTCGTAGGGAAATATTTCTTGCAACAAAAAAATTTGCAATTTCTTTGGAAACATGGACGATTCCACGTGTTCTATTTAAATTCTACTCCATATTTATAAGCGGCAATTTACATGGCGGCATTGTAAATCCTGGAGTGACAAACCTGTATGCAAACAATGTGCTATATTTCACACCATACCTGAAAGGCTGGAATATTTGAGGAAGAACAACATTTGCTTTTCCGGGCAATTTTACAGGTAAATCTTTTTTTTTTTTTTTTTTTTTTTACTTCAATGAAAATTTGTATTGACATTGGGCAGATAGAAGTACAATGGTGTAGTCTCCTAGGGGTATATTGCGACACTGAAGTATGTATGTAAGCACGTCTAAAAGCAAAGTAAGGAGCCAAAAGTGAACAGCTGCCTACGCACTACAGAAGCCAGTTAGAGGGTGTGTTAAGGGTATAAACAATGGCTTCACAGACAAAATGGCCGCTTTAAGGGCATCTACAGAACAAAAGACAATGACGAAGTAACTATGAAGTGTGTGCAACTTTTCCCACAAGGCATTCCCTATTAAAATAGAAGTCATGAGCCACCCTTTTCTGACAATTTTAACCCATGCTGGCACTTGTAGTTCCACTGTTACCATCTGTTGTGGAACACGGAACTATCGTTCAAAATCCGCGCTGGTAACAAGGAAACAAATGTGTTCTTGGCGTGGGCCTCACCATAAGGAAGGGATAACAACCCTTAACATTTTTTTTGCGGTCTGCGGCCCTGTTTAGAAGATATCACCTCACCTTCTGTCACAAGAGCTTCTATGGCATGCTGGCACTTGTAGTTCCACGGCTACCATCTGTTGTGGAACATGAAACTATCGTTCAAATTCAGCGCTGGTAACAAATGTGTTCTTGGCGTGGGTCTCACCATAAGGAAGGGATAACAACCCTTAACATTTGTTTTGCGGTCTGCGGCCGTTTAGAAGATTTCACCTCGCCTTCTGTCACAAGAGCTTCTGTGGCATGCTGGCACTTGTAGTTCCACGGCTACCATCTGTTGTGGAACATGGAACAATTGTTCAAATTCCACGCTAGTAAAAAGGAAACAAATGTGTTCTTGTCGTGGGCCTCCCCATAAGGAAGGGATAACAACCCTTAATATTCATTTTGCGGTCTGCGGCCCTGTTTAGAAGATTTAACCTCACCTTCTATCACAAGAGCTTCTGTGGCATGCTGGCACTTGTAGTTCCACGGCTACCATCTGTTGTGGAACCTGGAAGTATCGTTCAAATTCCGAGCTAGTAACAAGGAAACAAATGTGTTCTTGACGTGGGTCTCACCATTAGACTTTGATGCCATATCCTATCGATATCCCATCAAAAAGCATGGTGAAAATACAAATTTAACCCCGATGTTCCTTTTATTCCAATATACAACTGTATAGAACCTGATATACGCAGTTATCCAACTCGTCTCAGATGCTAATATCTCTTTAACGGAGCTGTGACACCTTCATGTTTTAGGCTACATTATTCCTAAAAAAAAAAATAAAAAAAATACCCACCCCCTGTGAACACTTTAGGGGAGACACTGCTATCCCCAGTGGACGATCAACAGCACAAGGACTAAAGAAGACTAAAAATACACAGCAGTCTTCTTCCAAAAACAGCGGCACATCTGTGCACAGGTTGTGTGTGATATTGCAGCTCCATACCATTCACTTCAGTGGAGTGCTGCTGCAATACCAGAAATAATCCACAGCCATGTGTGGCGCTGTTCTGGGGAGAAAGCAGCCATGTTTTGGGTTATTTTTTTCGTTTAACCCTGCACAACCCCTGTGACATATTCTGCCAATCTCTTTAAACACAGGGCTACTTTAAAGCTACTTAAGGCCACATAAGGGTATCGAGGTCAAGAACCTGAGGGCATGCCAGCTGATCTAACTTCTGAAATACATGTCACCAATGAACAAGAAGTCTGCTTGAAAAAATTTTCCCCTACTAAAAAAAATGCACGGATCCGGGGGGGTCTGTTTAAGAGCGATCGTGAGACTCATTTTTTGTTATATGTTTGTCATAGAAAAAGCAATATTTAAAATTTAATATTTTTAGATTTTTTTCCCTTCTGTTTATTTTCAATGATAATTTGGTCATATGTCGAAAGTGGACAAGGAGAGGAGGGCGGTTTTAAATCCCAAATTTAAAAGATCCCCTAAATTTATTCGGATTCAGGGATCAAAACCTGTGTGAAAATTTTTCCATTAAGCCCCGTTTTAAGATCGCAAGTTTGCAAAATACTGAAACTGCGAACAGTCGGACATGTGCATCTAAAGGGAAGATGGGCTCATTTAGTGGATTTAAGAAAAGTTCAAGAAAACCCAAATATCCCTATATACATATGCACACACATATACAGTATATGCACAAACATATACACACACAGCAAATACACACATATACAGTATATACACAAACATATACACACAAAAAGTATATTCAAGATAGGGACCACTTTAAAACATTTAAAACAGTAACAGTCATACACATATATAACACGTACTTCACATACAGTATTTACAACCGTATCGGTATATACACTTACATACTATAAAAGCTATACACATACATACATATACAGTATATACACATACAGTATATACACACACAGTATATACATATATACACACAAATATATGCACAGTATGCACACATGTATATATACATACATTTCAACTTTGCAGACTATGAGAGAGAGAGAGATAGATAGATAGATAGATAGATAGATAGATAGATAGATAGATAGATAGATATGGGATAGATAGATAGATAGATAGATATGAGATAGATAAATAGATAGAATGGGATAGATAGATAGAGAAAATAGATTAAAGGCATGGTTTTGATAGATAGATAGATAGATAGATAGATAGATAGATAGAGAGATAGATAGATAAAGGCAGGGTTAGATAGATAGACAGACAGACATATACAATATCTCACAAAAGTAAGTACACCCCTCACATTTTTTGTAAATATTGTGTTCTATCTTTTCATGGGACAACACTGAGGATCTGACACTGCTACAATGTAAAGTAGTCAGTGCAAAGTTTGTATAACCCTTGGGCACAATTTGTTCATTGTCACTTAGGGGTGTACTCACTTTTGTTGCCAGCAGATTAGACATTGATGGCTTTGTGTTGAATTATTTTGAGGACACCAAATGTACACTGTTATACAAGCTGTGCACTGACTACTTTACATTGTATCACAGTGTCAGATCTATGAAACGATAGAATACAACATGTACAATAAAGTGAGGGGTGTACTGACTTAAGCGAGATACTGCGTGTAAGTCATGGATCACACCTGTTACGCCTTGGCAGTGTCAGCAGATTGCTTTCTAGATCAGTAAAAACAGAACTGAAAGTGGCCCTGCCCTATAGTACTCCCCTCAAAGTTCATCTGCAGCTGACTGTAGCAGGCGAGGAGGGCTATTACGCCTGCAGTAGAGATTACAGTGACGAGGAGGAGGAGGAGGAGGAGGCCGCTCATTTCTAGCAGGTTTTACCTTTGACAGGAGCAGTTACCTGTCCAGACGTTTGGCTGACAAGGTGAATACATCAAACAGATGGAATATTGTACAGAGCAGATTACAGGAGAGGGTGGGGGGGGGGGGGGGAAAAAATTTTAAACTGACAGATTGTGAATGTCAGGCTCAGACTCTCCCGCAGGGGAACCTCCGGAGAGCCCTCAGGCATGGCAGGCCTGGAGAAGAGGCAAGAGTCGTGTACACTAGGTGTTTGATGGGCGCCGAAAATCAACGCCACTGGTGGGCCCCCAGAATCAACGCCACTGGTGGGCCCCCAGAATCAACGCCACTGGTGGGCCCCCAGAATCAACGCCACTGGTGGGCCCCCAGAATCAACGCCACTGGTGGGCCCCCAGAATCAACGCCACTGGTGGGCCCCCAGAATCAACGCCACTGGTGGGCCCCCAGAATCAACGCCACTGGTGGGCCCCCAGAATCAACGCCACTGGTGGGCCCCCAGAATCAACGCGACTGGTGGGCGCCCCCCCAATAACGCCATGGTGGGCCCCCAGAAACAACGCCACAGGTGGGCACCCAGAATCAACGCCACTGGTGGGCCCCCCCGATTCAACGCCACTGGTGGGCCCCAGAATCAACGGCCACTTGGTGGGCCCCCCCGAAAACAACGCCACTGGTGGGCCCCCAGAATCAAACGCCACTGTGGCCCCAGAATCAACGACTGGTGGGCCCCAGAATCAACGCCCACTGGTGGGCCCCAGAATCAACGCCACCGGTGGGCCCCCAGAAAACAACGCCAAATGGTGGGCCCCAGAATCAACGGCCCATGGTGGGCCCCCAGAATCAACGCCCTGGTGGCCCCCCGAATCAACCCCAACTGGTGGGCCCCCAGAATCAACGCCACGGGTGAGCCCCCAGAATCAACGCCACTGGTGAGCCCCCAGAATCAACGCCACTGGTGAGCCCCCAGAATCAACGCCAGGGTGAGCCCCCAGAATCAACGCCACTGGTGAGCCCCAGAATCAAGGGCCATGGTGAGCCCCAGAATCACGCCACTGGTGAGCCCCCAGAATCAACGCCACTGGTGAGCCCCAGAATAAAAGCCACTGGTGAGCCCCAGAATGAACGCCACTGGTGAGCCCCCAGAATCAACGCCACTGGTGAGCCCCCAGAATCAACGCCACTGGTGGGCCCCCAGAATCAACGCCACTCGTGGGCCCCCAGAATCAACGCCACTCGTGGGCCCCCAGAATCAACGCCACTCGTGGGCCCCCAGAATCAACTCCACTCGTGGGCCCCCAGAATCAACGCCACTCGTGGGCCCCCAGAATCAACGCCACTCGTGGGCCCCCAGAATCAACGCCACTCGTGGGCCCCCAGAATCAACGCCACTCGTGGGCCCCCAGAAAAAACGCCACTCGTGGGCCCCCAGAAAAAACGCCACTCGTTGGCCACAAGAAAAAACGCCACTCGTGGGCCACAAGAAAAAACGCCACTCGTGGGCCACAAGAAAAAACGCCACTCGTGGGCCACAAGAAAAAACGCCACTCGTGGGCCACAAGAAAAAACGCCACTCGGGGGCCACAAGAAAAAAACGCCACTCGTGGGCCACAAGAAAAAACGCCACTCGTGGGCCACAAGAAAAAACGGCACTCGTGGGCCACAAGAAAAAACGGCACTCGTGGGCCACAAGAAAAAACGGCACTCGTGGGCCACAAGAAAAAACACCACTGGTGGGCCACAAGAAAAAACGCCACTGGTGGGCCACAAGAAAAAACGCCACTCCTGGGCCACAAGAAAAAACGCCACTGGTGGGCCACAAGAAAAAACTCCACTGGTGGGCCACAAGAAAAAACTCCACTGGTGGGCCACAAGAAAAAACTCCATTGGTAGGCCGAAAGAATCCACTTCACTGGTGAGCCCAAAGAATCAACTCCACTGGTGGGCCCCAAGATTCAACTCCACTGGTGGGCCCCAAGATAAAACGCCACTGGTGGGCCCCAAGATTCAACACCACTGGTGGGCCCAAGATTCAACCCACTGGTGGGCCCCAAAATTAAAACTCCACTGGTGGGCCCCAAGATTCAACTCCACTGGTGGGCCCCCAGAATCAACTCCACTGGTGGGCCCCCAGAATCAACTCCACTGGTGGGCCCCAAGAATCAACGCCACAGGGGAGCAGGGGAAACCTCTGGAGAGCCCTCAGGCATGGTAAGCCTGCTGATGCTTTTTAGGAAAGGCAGAGAAAGAGGCAAGAGTCATGTACAGTACAGGTGTTGGATGGGCTACGAAAATCAACTCCAATGGTGGGCTACGAAAATCAACTCATGGTGGGTCGAAAATAACCCCATGGTGGGCCACATAAACCCAAACGCCACTGGGGGGCCCCAAAAGAACCAACGCCATGGTGGGCCCAAAAACCCCAACGCCACTGGTGGGCCACAAAAACCCAACCCCAGGGTGGGCACAAAAACCCAACCCCATGGCGGGCCACAAAAAACCAACTCATGGGGGCCCACAAAAAACCAAAAATGATGGGGGGGCCACAAGAACCCAAACGCGTGGGGGGCCCACAAAAACCCAACGCACTGGGGGGGCCACAAGAAAAACGCGACTGGGGGCCCCAAAAAACCAACGCCCAGGGCGGGCCCCCAGAAAACCAACACCATGGCGGGCCCCCAAAACCCAAGCCACTGGGGGGCCCCCAGAAAAAACCCATGGCGGGCCCCCAGAACCAACGCATGGTGGGCCCCAGAACCACGCCCTGGTGGGCCCCGAACCAACGCCACTGGTGGGCCCCAGAAACCAACGCCATGGTGGGCCCCCAAAACCCCAACGCCCATGGTGGGCCCCAGAACCAACGCCATGGGGGGCCCCCAAAAAACCAACGCAAAAGGTGGGCCCCCAAAAAACCAAAGCCAGGGTGGGCCCAGAAACAACCCACTGGGTGGGTCCCCAGAACAAACGCCACTGGTGGGTCCCCAGAACAAACGCCACTGGTGGGCCCCCAGAATCATATCTACTGATGGGCCCAGAAATAAACTCCACCGGTGGGCCTTAAAAAATCAGCTCACTGGGGGCTCCAAGAACAAAACCCTTGGTGGACCCAAAGAATCAACTTACTGGTGGACTCAAAAAATTTAACTTAATGGTCCCAAGAATCAACTCTACTGGTGGGCCTCAAAAATCAACTCTATGGTGGACCTCAAGAATCAATCTATGGGGGGGACCTCAAAAAATCAAATTACTGGGGACCTCAAAAATCACTTACTGGTGGGCATCAAGAATCAATTATGGTGGACCTCAAGAATCAACTTACTGGGGGGACCTCAAGAATCAACTCTATGGTGGACCTAAGAATAATCTACTGGTGGCCCCAAGAATAATCTAGGTGGACCCAAAAAAAACCTAGGTGGACCCCAAGAATAACTTACTGGGGGACCTCAAGAATTTAACTCTCTGGGGACCCAAGAAAACAAAATCTATGGGGACCTCAGAAACAAATTATGGTGGCCTCAAGAATAACTCTACTGGTGGACCCCCAAGAAAAAATCTACTGGTGGCCTAAAAAATCAATTATGGTGGACCCCAAGAAACAACTTACTGGGGCCTCAAGAAACAACTTACTGGTGGGCTCAAGAATCAACTTCTACTGGTGGACCCCCAAGAATCAACTCTATGGTGGACCCAAGAAACAAATTACTGGTGGGCCTCAAGATTTTAAATCTACTGGTGGGCCTCAAGAATCAACTCTATGGTGGACCTCAAGAATAACTCTACGGTGGGCCTCAAAAAATCAACTCTCCTGGTGGACCTCAGGCACCTTAGTCCGAAACTGCTGAACTCAGAACTTTATTTCTGCAAATACTTTGCAACATTTTTTTATTTATTCACATCCGTTTTTAAATACATTTTTCAGTTGTGTTTTCACTAATAAAACTATATTTTTAATTAAAAAAAAACTTTGGCCAAAAATTCTTTGGATAATTTCAGCTCTCGCTATGCCTCCTTTTGTCAAGTCGTGAACGGTCCCTCTGCGCCTTTCCATTAATTTCATGGGATCTTTCGCAGTCAATGAAATGTTTTTTTTTTTTTTTTTTTTTTTTTTTTTAATACCACCACCATTCCCCTCCCTCCCCCACAAATCAAGAATTTAACGGATCATAACAAAATTATTCAAAATGGTGGCCAAATAGCATATTAAGTTTTCAGAGCCATCTCAATTGAAAATTGACATCGTTTTTACCCCACAATAGAGGGCGATTTACTACCGAAATATAATTAATGCAGCTATTTTGTTTTAAAGAAGCGGTAAAATTAAAAAAGATATGGATGGAATGGGGCCCCGCAGTTTTGTCCCCCAATATCAATGGGTAATGGGTGTAGGTTGGAAAGTCGTCGTCCGGTTAAGAGTGAATGAAGAGTGCAAACACTGAATACAGCGGCGCACAATTTTATAATTTTTGGGGGAAAAAAATTGCCCCTAGAGGTATTCTCAAACACGCCAAGTGTAGTGGGCTTCATGTATCCCCCCAAGGAGGATTCCCTCCGCGTTAGTCTTTATGACAGAGAACACGTTTACTGCTTCACTGACACATCAAGATTGTAGATTCCTATGAGTAGCACAAAATAGTAGGCTGGAAGTAGAAGCGGCATGCTGCCCGGCTGCACATGGCTCCCTAGCTACTAGATTAATATATATATATATATATATATTATATATATTAAAATTTTATATATATATATATATATATATATTATATATATATATTTTATATATATATATTATATTTTTATATATATATACACATATATACACATATATAACATACACACACTCACCGGCCACTTTATTAGGTACACCATGCTAGTAACGGGTTGGACCCCTTTTGCCTATAGAACTGCCTCAATTCTTCATGGCATAGATTCCACAAGGTGTTGCAAAGATGCTCAATTGGTACCAGGGGCCCAAAGATTTCCCGAAAATATTCCCCACACCATGACCCCCACCCCCACCCGCCTGAACCGTTGAGACAAGGCAGGATGGATCCCTGCTGTCATGTTGTGGACGCCAAATTCTGACACCTACCATACGAATGTCGCAGCAGAAATCGAGACTCATCAGACCAGGCAACGTTTTTCCAATTCTTCTACTGTCCAATTTCGATGAGCTTGGGCAAATTGGAGCCTCAGTTTCCTGTTCTTAGCTGAAAGGAGTGGCACCCGGTGTGGTTTCTGTGCTGTAGCCCATCTGCCTCAAAGTTCGCCGTACTGTGCGTTCAGGATGCTCTTCTGCCTCCCTTTGGGTTTTGTAACGGGTGGCTATTTGAGTCAATGTTGCCTTTCTATCAGTCACATAACCAGTCTGCCATTCTCCTTGACCCTCTGCATAACAGAAGCATTTCTCGCCACAGGATGCCGCTCACTGGATGTTTTTTCTTTTTGGACCATTCTCGGTTAAACCCAGAGATGGTTTGTGCGTGGGAAAATCCAGGAGGATCAGCAGTTTCTGGAAATACTCAGACCAGCCCTTCTGGCACCAACAACATGCCACGTTCAAAGGCACTCAAAATTCACTTTTTCCCCATACTGATGCTCGGTTTGAACTGCAGGAGATTTGTCTTGACCATGTCATACATGCCCTAAATGCATCTGAGTTGCCGCATGTGATTGGCTTGATTAGAAATTAAGTGTTAACGAGCAAGTTGGACAGGTGTACCTAATAAAGTGGCCGGTGAGGTATATATTATATATATATATTATATATATATATATATATATATATTATATATATATATATGCCTCATTTTCACCTCATGTGCTGCTGTGGCATGCTGGAACTTGTCCTTCCACAGCTACTATTTGCTGTGGAACATGGAACTACAAGTGCCAGTATGCCCCATAAACCTCCATTCGTAACTAGGGGACAGATGTAAGTCAAGGACTTGCCTATATATATATATATATATATATATATATATATATATTTATATATACATATATGTTTACACTTGTATGTATATATATATGTATATATATATATATTTTATATATATATACACACACACATTACATAATACACATTTATATATATTACATACATATACATACACACACCATTTATATATTTCTGGTTGCATAAGCGCCAAGTCCCCCAGGGACATATGGTGTTACCTAGCTGCTAGTTATGTAGTGTATAGTAGTAGTATGTAATATAAAATATAGCAGTATTGTATTGTGCAGGCCTCGTCTCCCAGCACTGGTTTCTCGTCGGATTTTTAAGAAGATTCAGCATTATGAAACCGTGAAAATCCCACTGTAACCATTGCCCACAGACCCTATGCACATGGCTCCCTAGCTGCTAGAGTAATATAGGGATTGCTGCTTTTTATGTTAAAGATCTTGCAAAAGAAAAAAAAGTTACTTTCCAATAAGTGTCCATTAACAGTGTCCTACCTATTCCTAGATATCCCCTCTTGTATGGGCTGCATCAGCTACAGACCTGTTCAATATCTCCTGATAGGCTGCCAGCACTGGTTGCTATAGCTACAGACCTGTTCAATCTCCCATCATAGGCTGTCAGCACTGGTTGCTTTAGCTAAAGACCTGTTCAATGTCATCATAGGCTGTCAGCACTGGTTGCTATAGCTACAGACCTGGCTTCTACTGCAGCCTGGTGGAAGCCAGTAAACACGCCCCTGAATTCAAAATAAAACCAAGAAAACAGGACTCAGGTAAGATAAATCAATGTAGTGAGACAACCCCTTTAAATTATTGTGTAGTATAGAATAGTATATTGTTGTTTAAAATAGTGTAACTAAGGTAGTGTAGTATAAGGCCATGTTCACACGGCTTATTCTGGGACGTAATTCAGTCCGTAATTACGCGCCAGAGTGCGCCAATTACGGGCTGAATCCGTCCCAGTAACTACGGTAATGCACAGTTCTCATAGAGAACTATGCATTACGTCTCCTCTCCCTGCTCGGCGAATCCGCCGAGGGGGGAGATAATTGACATGTCACTTTTTGGGCGTTTTGCGCCGCTAGCATGTGTCATATGGGCCGGCGAAGTGCCGGCCCCCCGCTCCCGCCCCGCGCCACACGGTGTAATTGCGGGGCGGAATTACGCCCCGCAGTTAAGCCGTGTGAACATAGCCTAACATGAAATTTAGAAGCTTTGTATAGTGTAAAATAGTATACTGTTGAGGCATAGAATAACAAAGGTAGTTTAGTATAACATATAGAAGTAATATATTGCATGGTGTAGAATAGAATAATGTTGTATAGTGTAGAATAACAAAGGTAGTACAGTATAAAATATAAAAGAATTAAGTAGGATAGTATACAGTTGCGTAGTGGACAATAGAATAATTAAGATAGTACAGTATAAAATAGATATAATATGTAGTGTAAAATAGTATAATGTAAGGAATAGTATAAAAGGTAATAAAGTATAGAAATATTGTGTAGTATAAAACAGAACAAATGTAGTACAGTACAAAACATAGTATAAAATAGTATAGTGTTGTGTGAGGAGGAATAATATAAAAAGGTAGTCTAGATATAGAAGTATTGTGTAGTACAGAAGAGACTGTTGTGTAGTATATAAAAGTATCATTTAGATAGTACAGTATGAAATATGAAAGTAATGTATTGTGTAAGAAAGTATAGTGCTGCACCTTGAGCAAATATAAAAAGATAGCACAATCCAGAATATAGATGTATTGTGTAGTGCAGAATAGTATAGATTAGAAAATAATGTCGATAGTATAAAAAATAGAAGTGCTGTGTAAAATAGTATAAAAAGGTAGTAGAGTATAATATAAAATAGAGCAGTATTGTATAATTGAATAGTACACGGTTATATAGTGCAGAAGAGTATAATTTAGAACAGTATAAAATATAATGTAATGTGTAGTGTAAAATAGTATAGTTTGTGGTGCATAATAGTATAAAAAGGTAGAACAATATAATGTAAGATATAGAAGTATTTTGTAGTACATTATTGGATATTGTTATGTAGAATATAATTTAGATAGCACAGTATAAAATATAGAAGTGTAGTGAGAAATAGTATAAAAAGTTAGTAAAGTATAAAATAAAATACTGAAGTATTGTGTAGTACAGAACAGTACACCGTTAGTGTAGTACAATTTAGAGTATAAAATATAGACGTAATATGAAGGGTAAGATAGTATAGTGTTATGTAATGAATAATATAAATAGGTAGTACAATATAATATAAAAGTGTTGTGTAGTACAGTACACTGGTGTGTAGTGTATAATTTAGATAGTACAGTACACTGGTGTGTAGTGTATAAGTGTATAATTTAGATAGTACAGTACACTGGTGTGTAGTGTATAAGTGTATAATTTAGATAGTACAGTATAAAACATAAAAGTTATGTGTAGTGTAAAATAGTATAGTGTTGTGTGGTGTGTAATAGTATAAAAAGGTAGTACAGTATAATATAAAATATAGAAGTGTTGTGCAGTACAGAATACTATACGGTTGTGTAGTACAGAAGAGTAATTTAGAAAGTACAGTATAAAATATCAAAGAAATGTGGTGTCAAGTAGTATAGTGTTGTGTGGTGCATAATAGTATAAAAAGGTAGTACAGTATTATCTAAAGTATAGAAGTTTAGTGAAAGAGTATAAAAAGGTAGTAAAGTATAATATAAAATATTGAAGTACTGTGTAGCACAGAACAGTATACAGTTGTGTAGTATAACTTACAGTATAAACTATAGACGTAATGTGAAGTGTAAGATCGTATAGCATTATTTAGTACACTGTTGTGTAGTGTATAATTTAGATAGTACAGTATAAAATATAAACATTATGTGTAGTGTAAAATAGTATAGTCTTGTGTGGTGTGTAATATAAAAAGGTAGTACAGTATAATATATAACAGAATTGTTGTGCAGTACAGAATACTATAGTGTTGTGTAGCGCAGGAGTGTATAATTTAGAAAATACAGTATAAAATAAGAAATGTGTAGTATAAAATAGTATAGTGTTGTGCGTAATAGTATAAAAGGTAGTACAGACTAATATAAAATATAAAAGTATTGTGTAGTACAGAATAATATAAAATATAAAAGTATTGTGTAGTACAGTATTATATAAAATATAACAGTATTATGTAGTACAGTATAATGTAACATATAGAAGTATTGTGTAGTACAGTATTATATAAAATATCAAAGTATCGTGTAGTACAGTATAATGTAACATATAGAAGTATTGTGTAGTACAGTATTATATAAAATATAGAAGTATTGTGTAGTACAGTATAATGTAACATATAGAAGTATTGTGTAGTACAGTATTATATAAAATATATTAGTATGGTGTAGTACAGTATAATGTAACATATAGAAGTATCGTGTAGTACAGTATAATATAAAATATAGAAGTACTGAGTAGTACAGAATAGTACTGTTGGATAGTGTGGAAACATGTAAAACAGAATATTGTAGTGTACAGTGAAGTATAGTATATGGTAGTAGAAGTGTTATATACAGTAACATAGTACAGTGTAATAACCGTATGCTATATCCTCCTCCACCCACTCCTGATAACATGTGTTCAACTCGAAGGAAAGTGACCCACGTCAGCCATAAAATTAACTACAGGCTCCTCCGAGCGCCCAACAGGCTTAGCAGGTCTGTACTAATGCAACGAGAAAAGGGTGAAACCGCAAAACCCAAGCCCCCATTTCTCCCCAAGGGGGCAGCTGATGTTACCGAGTAGTCAGGTCCCACAAGTCGTCAGGGGGTGACGCTGACAACTCATGGTTTGGATTACTTTATAAAGCAGAGGTGTCACCGGAGGCAGCTATATCCAGGAATGACATAAGTGGCACGGGGCACAAAGCGCCTCATACCTCGGTGCCCTCACCACCTCCGAATGAACTAGAAAAGCCAAGCCAGTGCATAAAAAGCCAAGTGTTCTCTCCAAGAGGCCAAACTAAACAAGTTTTTGACAGGAAAAACGTCCTTCTCTGTAATACATCTACTTGGACCATTTTGGGTGGACGTCAACTGTGATCTCCCCAAATGTCACATCCTAATTTGTCTCTAAAGGTCAAGACATGAAATGAGGAGCCGATCTGGCCTGATATTTGTTTTTTCCTCCACTTCCTGCCCGGACTACACTTTTCTGTCCGTAATAGAAAAAAAAAAAGGAGCTGCTTGAGCTCGGCTCTCCAGTTATTGGAACACATTTTGGATTCATGACCTGCTATGTCTACTACTACTCAATGGAATATTTCAGCGGGGATTTTGACACGTCGCTCTCAGCTCTGCAAGTCAGAACCACAAAGTAATTCTCAGGAAGACGAAGGGTTCTCGGGTAAACATCTCATCTGGACTTGTACACTAAGGTGTAAAGAATGCTCCGAGTTCCCTCAAAGCCTCCGAGCAGCAGATTTTTATAGAGAATACTATTATATATCTGGGATCGTAAGAAGCCGGAGGGCAAAAATACAAAACATTAATGCAGATTAAAAAAAAATATTAAGGAATTTTTCAGTTTTGCGCAAATAAAGTATATTTATTGCATCGTGTAAAGTTCTGCAAACTTTTATTAGACATAGGGCCTTATGTATGAAAACGGTCTGTCAGTAAGACGGTCTGTTGCCCATAGCAACCCAATCACAGCTCAGCTTTTTTTTTTTCTTTTAAGAGCTCTATATGAAAGTTGGGCGCTGATTGGTTGCTATAGGCCAGGGGCGTCGCTAGGCAGTTTTATCCGGGGCTCGGGCCGCGGATAAAACCCCTTGTTTTCCCCCCCAACCTCCCGGGGTCCCGGCCCCTGCCCCTAAAAGGCAACAAAGGTCTTATTGCTAGCATTTTTTAAACATAAGAACCCCGAAAGTTCCCCTCTGCATCAGAAAGGGAAAAAAGGATCCATTACATTAAAAGACACATCTGCGGGAAACCCCCCAAAGTATAAATTTTAACAGAAAAAATAGTGCAGCATGCTAATTTTTCAAATTTTTGAAGCAATATGCACCAAAGGGTCTGAACAGAACCTCCCATGCTGGTGTGACCTAGCCATAAACTCTGTTTCATCTCCATACCATTTTAAGACTGCCTGCTTGATGTCAGTGAATGGAAACACACTTGCTTATATCTAGAATTAAATAATGATGTGTCACACAGTGAGGGTTTGTTACAGTGTATGAATCTAAAAAATCTTCTTGGTTCTATGGTGCCTATACACAACCAAAACGCAGCAAAACCCCAAAATTTCGTCTGGGGATATGTATGGGGGCACCCTGGAAGTAAAGGGGCAGTTTGTGGGTAAAGGTTTTAACAATAAAATGTAATTGTTTTTCAACAGGGCCCTCAACTATTTTTTCCCTAAAAAACCCAAAAACCTAATTTACACCCCCCGGCCCCACTTTATTAGGTACACCTGCCCCAACTGCTCGTTAACATTTAATTTCTAATAAACCAATCACAGGCGGCAACTCATTTCATTTGGGCATGTGACAGGGGTCAAGCCCATCTCCTGCGTTCAAACCGAGCATCAGTTTGGGGGGGGAAAAAGGTGTTTTGATTCCCTTTTTTGAACGTGGAAAGGGTTTTGTTGGTGCCAGAAGGGCCTGGTCTGGGTTTTTCAGAAACTGCTGATCCCCGGGGTTTTTTCCCCCAAAACCCATTTTCGGGGTTTTTACGGAATGGTCCGAAAAAGAAAAAAATTCCAGGGGACCCGGCAGTCCTGTGGGGGAAATCCCCTTGTTGATCCCAGAGGCCCAAAGGAGAATGGGCAGCTGGTTCGAGCGGGATAAAAAGGGGAAACAGTAAATTTAAAAATACCCCCCGTTACAAAAAAGGAAGGCAGAAGAGAAATCTCTAAACCGCACAGTAGGGCGAACTTTGAGGCGGGGGGGGCCCTCAGCAGCAGAAACCACCCCGGGGTGCACTCCTTTCGGCTAAAAACGGGAAAAACTGAGGTTTTCCAAATTTTGCCCAAGCTCATCGAAATTGGACGGGTTAGAAGTTTGGGAAAAAAACTTTTTTTGCCGGCCCGGGATGGGGTCTCGATTTCTGCTGCGACTTTCGGTTTGGTAGGGCCCAAAATTTGGGCCGCCCAAAACAAATGAAAGCATGGATCCATCCTCCCTTGTATAAAGGGTTCAGGTGGGGGTGGGGGTGCCCATGGTGGGGGGAATTTTTTTTCTTGGTTTTTTTGGGGCCCCCTTTGGGGTCCCAAAAGGGACATCGTTGCAACCCCTTTTGTGGAAATCAAATGCCACGAAGAATTAAAGGCAGTTCTGAAGGAAAAAGGGGGCCCCCAACCCCGTTACTAGCTTTGGGGGTTTCCCTAAAAAAATGGCCGGTGAGTGATAATATTTTTTAAGATTTTATGCCCGTCGACCAAGAAAAGGGGCCCGGGCCCCCCGAGGCCCAAAGGGCCAAAGGGTCCGTCGAGCCCAAGCAAAGGGTCCGTCGAGCCCAACCAAGGGTCCATAAAGGGTTTAAAAGGGGGTTCAGGGAAAACCCAAATTTTCACGAAAATCAAAATTTACAAAATTTTTTGGGCCACGTTCTCCAAGTTGTACAGTCCAAAAAAGTATCCCAAAAATTTTAATGTTGTACCCAAAAAGGCTTTTGGGGGCCACTTTTTCCTTTCAATGGCCGATCCCAAAAAAAAAGGGTAGACTCCATGTTTTTTTGGCTGGGTGTCCATAAGGGGAAAATTTCTTTACTTTGATTGAAAAAAAAAAACCTCATCTATATACGCAAGAATCTCTAGTATACATTGCTGTATGTAACTAACCCAAATCGGGAATTACCCCAAAATTTTACGGGAGAAAATGTACCCATTTTGGGGTTAGGGCCCACGGGGGGTTTTTTTTACTTTTAAATTTCGCATGCCTAAATAAGCATCCAAAACCCTGTAAAAAACATTTCCCATTGACTGCCTTGTAAAATTTCAGCGTAAATCGTTCAGGCAAATCGTTTTTTGCTCAAGTATTTTTCGGCCCCTTGTGTCCGTTTCCTGCAAAGAATTAAAAATTTAAAGAATAGGGCGGGAAAAACCCGCCTTGACCACTGCCCCGTTGTTTAAATTTTTTTCATTTGGTTGACAGTGTCAGCGCCAAAAGATACTAACCCTAAGAATGACGAAAGTATACAGCAGACTCACAGCTCACCCTATTTATGAAGGAAGTGAAAATACTCTGTGTGAATGTCCCCTTAAAGTTCTTAATAATTACTTGCAGTTCCCCATTTCAGCTGCTTGATCAATCAGGATTAAGGCTAAGGCCACAAGTGTGATTTTGATTGCGCAATCGAACATTTTGTGCAATTTGCTGTTTTACGTGATTATTTTAGATTTGGCCGTAATCTGTGATGACAAAGTCGTGTGCTACGCGTGACCAAAAATCAAGCAGGTTTGGATTTTTGCCAACAGTCCTATGGTGGTTTATCACATACCGCAACATGACCACACGGACAATCATGAGATGCAATATTGCGATCTTTATGTCGCATGACCAAAAATTGCTGCAGCCAAATTGCACCTTTGGGTTAGGCCACAACAAAAAATGCGGAATCACCGGCCTGAATCTTAGCATTCCGCAACTAATCCAAATGAATGTGGCTGCACTGAGACCTGCAAGTTGCTGTGACCATGACATATAGGTAGGACTATGTTGCTCAAACTTAGGGTATGTTCCTTTTCTTTGGAAAGGACTCGTGCCTACTTTTCCCGGAAAAAAAAAAGTGTAAAAAACTACTAGAAAACGCTTCCCATTGATCCCTATATAAAATTTGTGTCATTCATGCAACGTTGATTTTACTTGCTAATTTTCTGCATTTATTGTAAGTGTGGAAAAATAAGTGACTTGTCAATTCCTGAAGCTTTTTCCACACTTAAAATGCCCCTAGGAGACAATGGAGAGTCTAAATTCAGCGTCCAATCCTCAGCACACAAACTGTGGCGAGGATTGGACGCAGATTCGGGACTAAAATCTAAATCTGCTTGGCGGATTAGGAATTTGCAGTTTCTGACGAGGATTTGATGAGAATTTCAGAGGCAGTTTTTAGGCTACGGCCACACAGCATAGATAAAATGCCGGTCGGATTCTGATTATCGGTTAATTAGCGTTTTTTCGAATGGTTATGGGGACGGTTTCTGGCTGCGGTTTGAAGATTCAGCCGTCCACCTAAACATTGAACAGAACAAAAAAAACGGGCAGAAGAATGTGCATGTTCCCTGTTTTTTTTTAGACCATTTTCGGATTCGAAATTCGACTGTCAGAAAATCCGAGCTGTGTAGACTATAGCTCAGATTGTCTAATGAAGTCTGTAGGACTGGTTTACATTCGGTTTTCAAAAAAAAAAAAAAAAAAAAAAAGAACACGTCTGAAAAACCAACTGAAACACCATGCTGTGTGGACATACCCTTAGGCCATGTTAAAATAACATCCAAAATCCGATGGCATTTTAACTTTGCGGTTTTTTGTTTGCTCGGGTTTGGGCAAAAAAAAAAAGAAAGCGTTCGTTTTTCGGATTTCCCGCCGGACCAGTACATTGACTGTATGGGTAAGGCTATGTTCACACAGCGTATTGCGTCGCGTATGGTACACGCCACAATATGCCGGGTGTTTTGGAACCACGCGATGATTAGCGCATAGTTCCAAAGCAGGGAGGAGTGGGGGGGCGGGTGCCGGCCCCATAGACCTGCATTGTCAGCGACACATATTCGCCGCTAACAATTGGCATGTCAATTCTATCCCCGCGCGTACAATATGATCGCATTGTACACGCGGGGGGACGACGCATAATCAATAACTGAAATACCGTAATTGTGGCGTGCATTTTGACGCGTTTTAAGCTCAATACATGGCGAAATACGCGCGCAATTCAGCTAGAAAATAAGCCGTGTGAACATACCCTAACGCACAGGTGTCAATCTGCGGCCCTCCAGCTGTTGGGAAACTACAACTCCCATCATGCATTTGTATAATCTATAACCGTGGGCATCATGGGAGTTGTAGTTTCCCAACAGCTGGAGGGCCGGCAGTTTGACACCCCTGCCCAAACGCATATAGATGAAAAGAGGAAACCAGCAACTGCGCACAGACAAAAAGAAATATCTAAAACTTCATATTTATTGATCCATATTAAAAAAAAAGTACAGGCACAGGCTCCAAACGGCACTGAACAGCAGAACACTGACGCCAATTAGGATTAGAATTAGGCCCAATGAGTCTAATTTATAAAATCGGTCTAGAAGTAAGACTGTCCTTGTTTCCCATAGCAACCATTCAGAGCCCATACTAAACACTTCTATTACACTACTCTGGTTGCTATGGGCAACAAGGACACTCAGTATTAAAGTCTTCATAAATTAGGCCCAATGAGTCTCATTTATCAAAACGGTCTAGCATTAAGACTGTCCTTGTTTCCCATAGCAACCTTAGTGTAAGAAATTAAAGCGGCGCTCTGACTGGTTGCTATGAGCAACAAGGACACTCTTCGTATTAGAGTCTTCATAAATGAGGCCAAATGGGTCTAATTTATTCATAACTGTCCAGCAGTAAGACTGTCCTTGTTGCCCATAGCAACCATTCAGAGCCCATACTAAACACTTCTATTACACTACTCTGGTTGCTATGTTCACACGGCTTATTGCCGGCGTAATTGCGGGGACGTATTTCGCCCGCAATTACGCAGGCTGCCATGCAGCGGAGGCGGGGTGGGGGGGCCAGCAGCTTGCCGGCCCCATAGACATGCATTATCCACGGCGCGTATACGCTGTGAATAAGTAGCATGTCACTTATCTCCCCGCTCGCCGTATTGTGCGAGCAGGGAGAGGAGACGTAATCCATAGTTCTCTATGAGAACCGTGGATTACCGTAATGACTGGGACGTATTTCAGCCGTAATTCGCGCAGTATGGCACGAATTACGGCTGAAATACGTCCCAAAATAAGCCGTGTGAACGAGGCCTTTTAGTATTAAAGTCTTCATAAAAGAGGCCCAATGGGTCTCATTTATCAAAACGGTCTAGCAGTAAGACTGTCCTTGTTGCCCATAGCAACCAATCAGAGCCCATAGCAACCTGAGTAGTGTAAGAAATTAAAGCGGAGCTCTGATTGGTTGCTATGAGCAACAAGGACACTCAGTATTAAAGTCTTCATAAATGAGGCCCAATGGGTCTCATTTATTCACAACGGTCTAGCAGTAAGACTGCCCTTGTTGCCCATAGCAACCAGAGCCCATACTACACAATTCTATTACACTACTATGGTTGCTATGGGCAACAAGGACACTCAGTATTAAAGTCTTCATAAATGAGGCCTAATAAGTCTCATTTATCAAACCGGTCTAGCATTAAGATTGTCATTGTTGCCCATAGCAACCAATCAGAGCCCATAGCAACCTGAGTAGTGTAAGGGTATGTTCACACGGGTAAATTTCGGCGCACATCTCGCGTCGTATTTGCGCTCTAATACGAGCGAGATGCGCACCAAAATTACGGCGCCGCAATTACGCCGTGTGTACGTAGTCTAAGAAATTAAAGCGGAGCTCTGACTGGTTGCTATCAGCAACAACAACAATCTTATTGTTAAGACAGTTTTCAAAAATGAGGGACATTGAGCTTCATTTATTAAAACGATGTGTAAAATGGTCTTTGTTGCCCATAGCAACCATTCCCAGCTCAGCTTTCATTTCTGATACTGCTCTGGTTGGTGGAGTTGCCAAAATCTGAACTGATGTGTCAACAAACTTTATTTATGACGACATGAAAATGCCCCTGTATTAACTGTATGGGGATTATTACGCGAATGGCCATACGTGAATAAGCAGAGATGGCTGGAGCATGACGGGCACAAAGGAATGCGTTCAGGGGGAAAGTAATGGTGATCTCCACGTGCTCGAGGCACAAGGGGATTTCCAAGGGAAACGAAAGGCCGGTGACAAAAACATGAACATCTGCGCGTTAACCCTTAAAGCGAACCCTTTAATTTAGTAATCGTATTTTGAAGGAGGACGGATTATAGGCTGCTGTTACCAGATAAAACCTTTAAGAGAATCCTAATGCCATGATAAAGCTTTGATTGCTGGACAACTAGACAAGTTTGCCATTCAGGACTATGGAAAAGCCGGGTTGGTTGTCACCCACTTGCTATACACTTTGGACTGCAATAGTCTTGTGATCTCTTCAAAAATCACATGTTGGAAGGAGGATGGTTCTTGTTTAAAGGAAACCTAGCCCAATGATCATGTGATCTGATCTGCTGGGATCATGTTATAGAGCAGAAGGAGCTGAGCACATTAATAAATAGTTGTGTAGGGCAGGATTCAGAGGAATTTGTAATCTATTCATGAACTGACTTCTTCTGGGTTAAGGAGTCCAATGGGCTGTATTATCAGTGATTGACAGCAGTCCTGGTATAGGTGTGCACAGATTTAACGGTCAATCATTGATATGACCGCCCACTGGACTCCTTAACCCTGAGTAAGTAAATTTGCCCCTATGACGGACACAAACCTAGTCCAATATGGAGCCCAATCGCATCATGTTTATTGCTCCCATTCATGGTATCCATCGGGATACCGTGAAAAATTCATCCCAACAGATACCATGGGGGCTGTGATGGGACAACAGAGAGTTGTACGGCAAATGTAGCCCAAATTGGACTTCTTTTGCCCTATGTACTGAACATATAATGTTAGCGCATTGTATACAAAAGCGCGGTCTACCTATTTTTGGCCTACAGTTGCCCTATAGACATCAATGGCCTCATCACGGCCCTACCAAGCTATCCAATGGGATAAACCCTTCATGGTATCCCAATGGATACTGCAAACAGGGGCAATAAACGTGATGTGAATGCGGCCTTATTGGACCAGGTATGTGCCCATAATAGGGGCAAAAATTGGATCTTTATTAAACTGACCTTTTTTTGAACAGGGCTGTTTTTCATGCATACTGATGAATACCACTAACAGGGGCAATAAACGTGATGTGAATGGGGCCCGACTGGACCAAACAGCAAAGAAATCTAAGAAGCCATTAGTTCATGTCATTAGACCTGCGGTCAGGCAGAGATTCGTGGCTGTAATCCGAACAAAAAAAAATTCATCTGTAAACTGACCTTACCGCCACACTAAACCGGTTCCCCCCAGCACCAGCCTAGGGCGTGTCCCCACGCTAGGAGCGGAGAAAAGCCCTCCCCCTTCCTTTGTTCATATTCTGTCCGAAAACCAGTCGGAAGAATGAACATGTACAAGGTTTTTCGGGCGGGCCGGCAGTTTGAAAAACAGCCGGCAGGAAAACCCGTGCAGTCAGGACTGCTGCACGGGTTTTCCATAGCGGCTTGTGTCAAAGTTTGCGTCGTTTTTCAGACGGTTTGGGAAAACTGAAACTGCAAACGTCTGAAAAACCGTCCGCAACCGTCGAAAAACCGCCGCAAACCGTCTGAAAAACCGTCCCAAACCGTCGAAAAAACCGTTCCGCAACCGTCTGAAAAACCTCCGCAAAAAGTCTGAAAAACCTCCCAACCGTCTGAAAAACCGCCGCAAACCCTCGAAAAACCGTCCCGCAAACCGTCTGAAAAACGCGCGGTCCGCCAAACTCTGCAACCTCCATACCTTGTGTCGCCCAATCAAAAACTGCAAACGATCTGAAAAACCATCCGCAAACCATCTGAAAAAACCATCCGCAAACCATCTGAAAAACCATCCGCAAACCATCTGAAAAAACCAACCGCAAACCATCTGAAAAACCATCCGGAAACCATCTGAAAAAACATCCGCAAACCATCTTAAAAAACCATCCCAAAACAATCTTAAAAACCATCCGCAAACCATCTTAAAAAATATCCGCAAACCATCTGAAAAAATATCCGCAAACCATCTGAAAAACCATCCGCAAACCATCTGAAAAAACCATCCGCAAACCATCTGAAAAACCATCCGCAAACCATCTGAAAAAACATCCGCAAACCATCTGAAAAAACATCCGCAAACCATCTGAAAAAACCATCCGCAAACCATCTGAAAAACCATCCGCAAACCATCTAAAAAAACCATCCGCAAACCATCTGAAAAACCACATCCGCAAACCATCTGAAAAAACATCCGCAAACCGGTGCCGGTGGCCTTACAGGTCAAATACCACCTAAAAGCATACACTTCTAAATGAAAAAAAAAACATTTAGGAAGAAATTTTCCAAAAATCTTGATAGCAATATAAAAGTTTAGCTCCATTAATTGAAAAAGACAGACGAAAAATACTAGACAATCCCAATTTTGCGTTCTTTTTCTTTTGTAGATGCCGTCATTAAATGAATGATTTACATGGTAGTGTAGTAGAAAGCAGGGTTTATAAGGTCTTGGGGGCGAATACCCAACTTGTTTAGTACATTTTTTATTATTTACAAGGTGATACATAGGGCTCGCTGCCACACTCGGAAAATGGCGTTTAAACATGAACTGTATTGAAGACGGGAAAAGTTTCATACAGATTAAGAACACTCCTCCCCACCCCAAAAAAATGTGTCTGTACACACACTCATACATATATACATACAATCACACAAATATATACACAAATACACACAGACTATGCACGTATACACACAAATTTATACACACATACATATATGTGCTCTGCTCACATATATATGCACACATACACACCCATATAAACCCACATACATATAAGAACACACACACAGATATATAAATATGCACACATACACACTACATTCATTACACACATAATAATAGATATATATATGCCATTATATATCACACTAATTGGCACACACATACACATATATATGCACACATAAATACCCATGTAAGCACACACATACACCCATATATACATTCATATATAAATGTGCACACACATACATACCCATATAAGCACGCACGCACACACACATACACATATATATATATATACACACACATACATATGCACATATACATCCACACATACATAAGCGCACACACATATGGGCACACATACATACCCATATAGGCGCGCGCGCGCACACACACACACTGTGTATATATATATATATATATATATATATACACACACACACATGCATATGCACACATACATAAGTGCAAACACATGGGCACACACAAATTTCCCTATATACCTGCAGAAATTAATTTATCCGCTTATATATACATACCCATGTAAGCACACACATACACCCATATGTATATATGCATATATAAATATGCAAACACATACATATATATATGCACACATACATAAGCGCACACACATATGTGCATGCATACACACATATACACACAAATTTACATATATGTGCACAAATGAATGTAAACACATATATATACATGCACACACATCCAATGATATAAAGGTGCTGAATTAAAACATTTTTTCTCATTTTTGGCCCCTATAAATGGAGACCCAATCAAAACCAAGTGTCATTTAATCTTACGAGGAAAGCCAGCATAAGCTTAACAATAACCTCCCAGCGCCGCCGCCGCCGCACCCCCACCACCATAAACGCGAACACATGTTCCAACCTAACATGATCCTGAAAAAAAGCGTGCTCTCTCCGAGCCGAACATGGATTAAATTAGTGCCTTTCGCTGCAGACCTGAGTGAATTCTTAATGTAAACAGTTTCCATGCTCCCCTCGCTGTCAGGCTCTGCTTTGTGTTACCCCCTCCCACCTTCCGCCCCCAGAGAACAGTTTTCTATTTAAAGTCGATTTTTTTTTTGTTAAAAATAAATAATTAAAAGTAAATAAAACAAACAGAAAAACGTAAAATCCTGCGCTCCTCACAAGAGGCCGGAGCCGAGCGAGGTCGGGGACTCTGCGGACTGGATGCTCCCAACGAGGAGAAACCACAAAATCACAGGCTCCTTTAACCCGTGAAAACAACTTGAGGACAGGCCGGGTTTGCTCAGCAATTGCAGAGCACTTATTAATGGCCGCCTGTGCAAATCAGCTCGGCTGCAGGGAAGCACCGAGGCCAAGGAGCCAGCTGCTGCTTCTGTGCCCATCCCAAGGCCTAGAAGGGGGGGAAGAAAAATCCAAAAATCCCACCAGCCACCTCCACCTACCTCCACATCCTAAGGCCTCTCTGCCATTGCCTGCAAGAGGTGCTATTATTATACACAAGCATGGGAGCTGCGTACTTCATGATGTCACGTCTCACCCAGCATAACCCCTCTCTCGAAAAAAATTCAGCTGCTGCTTGCGTCTGCCTTCATGGAAATCCCCCGCCTGGTGACCCAAGGGGACAAAAGTAGTAGGACAAGGCCTCCAAGAGCCCCCCATACCCATCCGAGCACCCAGGGGGTTAAATGACCAGGGATCCAAGGGGACAAAAGTAGTAGGGCAAGGCCTCAAAGAGCCCCCCATACCCATCCGAGCACCCAGGGGGTTCAACGTAGTATGAAAAGGCCTCAAAGAGCCCCCCCAAACCTTTCCAAGCACCCAGGGGGTTAAACGACCAGGGATCCAAGGGGACAAAAGTAGTATGACAAGGCCTCAAAGTGCCCCCCATACCCATTCAAGCACCCAGGGGGTTAAATGACCAGGGATACAAGGGGATAAAAGTAGTATGACAAGGCCTCAGAGCCCCCCACACCTTCCCAAGAATACAGGGGGTTAAATGACCAGGGATCCAAGGGCACAAAAGTAGTATGACAAGGCCTCAAAGAGCCCCCCAAACCTTCCCAAGCACCCAGGGGGTTAAACGACCAGGGATACAAGGGCACAAAAGTAGTATGACAAGTCCTTATAGAGCCCCCCATACCCATCCTAGCACCGTGGGGTTTATCAGGACAGTGATAAAGGGTGATAATTGTTGTATGACAAGGCCTCAGAGCCCCCCACACCTTCCCAAGAATCCAGGGGGTTAAATGACCAGGGATCCAAGGGCACAAAAGTAGTAGGACAAGGCCTCAAAGAGCCCCCCCAAACCTTTTCAAGCACCCAGGGGTTAAATGACCAGGGATCCAAGGGGACAAAATTAGTAGGACAAGACTTTAAGAGCCCTCCATACCTTCCCGAGCATCCAGAGGGTTAAACAAAAAAGGAACCAAGGGGACAAAAGCGGCATGACAAGGCCTTAGAGCCCCCCACATCTACCCAAGCACCCAGGGGTTAAACAACCAAGGATCCAAGGGGACAAAAGTAGTAGGACAAGACTCTAAGAGCCCCCCACACTTCCCAAGCACCCAGGGGGTTAAACGTAGTATGACAAGGACTCAAAGAGCCCCCCACACCCATCCAAACACCGAAGGGGTTAAATGACCAGGGATCCAGGGGGACAAAAGTAGTATGACAAGACTCAAAGAGCCCCCAACACCCTCCCAAGCGCCCAGGGGGTTAAACGACCAGGGATCCAATGCCCCCCTCTGAATACTCTGCGTTAGGATCTTAACCAGCAGTCCATGTCGTGGTTAACTGGTTAACAGCTCCCGAGGCGATTTTCTTTTCCTTTTAATAGAAATACTTCTGCTTCCTCCCACCTTTCGGCCCTACAATGCAGCGTGAAAAAAGACACATCCTTGCTTCTTGTAACATGACGTCAACCTTCCCCCCTCTATTCCAGCTGGGTGCTTTATAAATAAAAATTGCGAAATAACAGGAGATAAAATTCATTTATAGGTAGAGGGGAGCGCGACCCATTTAAAGGATGTGTGGCGATTTCGTTTTTCTGAGCGTCCACGCGCTTTACGTCGGCGAAAGTGACGGACGGAGAAATTTTTTTCCGCGATGACAAAATAAAACAAAAGCGACGGAGGCTAAAAGTGACCTTTTTTCTTTTATTACACAATTAAATTCTATAAGGGGGGGGTGGGAATAGGGAACAATGCGAGCCCAGAGAATCAGGCATGACGAGTTGATGTGACAGTAAAATACACACAATCTAGGCTGAAGGAAAGGAAAACAAGGATTAAAGGAAAGGGGGGTTTGTAAGCATTGCAGGCTCTACGAGGGGGAGTCTATAGGGTATACATTAGGCTGTGGGAAGCAGCCCCCTTCCCTGGGAATAACATGTGTACCTGTGCCTTGCCCTGGCTGCTGCCTTCCCCTTGGCTGCTTCCATGCATATGAGCACACAGCCTCAGCACACGAAACAAATAAAAAGAGCTATTCACTTACACACGCCCCCGCCTCCTGCACCCGGGACGCCCACTCTGGCCTCGGATTGGCCAACACCACTCCTACCTACATTTTTTTTTTTTTTTTTTTAAACAACTTTATCCCTGCTAACACAGCGGCATCAATACATCAGCCAGCAGATCAGGATGTGCATGCACATTACTCAGCACCTACAAGACTCATTTCCCCAGCACTGGCAGGGCTGAGAGTGTGAGCAACACATGCAGACGATTACTTCTGCAGATTGCACCGCTGTCAGCAGCAACACGAAAATAAAAATTATACTTTACTATAGCACTGGGAGGGATTTTTATATCATTTTTTATTTTATATTTTATTTATTTTTATATTTATTATTTTATTTATTTTATTATATTTATTTTTATTTATATTTCATTTTATATTTATTTTTTTATATTTTTATTATTTTTTTTATATTTTCATTGTTATATTTATTATTATTTTTTTAGGTTATTATATTTATTATTTTTATATATATTTATTTTTATTGATCATTTTTATTTTATTATTTTATTATTTTTATTTTTATATTGATTATTTTTATTTTTTTTTTATATTTATTATTTTATTATTAATTTATTTTTATATTTATTTATTATTTTTATTTTATTATATTTATTATTTTTATATATATTTTTATTTTTATCGATCATTTTTATTTTATTTATATTTTATTTTTATATTGATTATTTTTATTTTATTTTTATATTTATTATTTTATTATTAATTTATTTTTATATTATTTATATTTTATTTTATTATATTTATATTTTATTATATTTTATTTTTATCGATCATTTTTATTTTATTTATATTTTATTTTATCTTTTTATTTTTATCTTTATTTTTATATTATTATTTTATTAATTTATTTTATATTTATTTATTATTTTTATTTTATTATATTTATTATTTTTATTATATTTTATTTTTATTGATCATTTTTATTTTATTTTATTTTTATTTTTATATTTATATTTATTTATTATTTAGTTTGTGACTTATTGTAGCAATATTTTAAACCCGGTGGTGTTTAGGGTATGTTCACACGGCTTATTTTGGGGCGCCTATCGCCGCGTATGTCGCGTCGTACTGCGCTTAATACGCGGGGAAATGCGCCCCATAATTACGGTAATCCATAGCTCTCATAGAGAACTGTGGATTACGCCTCCTCGTATTGTACAAGCGGGGAGGTAAGTGATGTCAATTATTCGCGATGAATACGCGCCGCGAGTAATGCATGTCAATGGGGCCGGTGGGCTGCCGACCCCCCCCCCCCCCACCCTTCCGTGCTTTGGGAATACGCGCTGATTAGCGCGACTCCCAAAGCACCCGGCGTAATTGCGGCACGTACTGTACACGCCGCAATTACGCCGTGTGAACATAGCCTTAGGGAAGATTGTTTTTTCAGTTTTTTTTTCTACAAAACACATTTGTACAAAAAGTCTCAAAATAAAAAAAAAAAAAACGCAACAAAAACACATGAATTATTACTATTACGGCACAGAGACAGTAAAATTCCTTTAATCCAGCATCCAATAGTCCATAAATTCTGCTAATCTGACACAGAATTAAACAAGCAACCTGGAATGTCATGAAACTAGAAGACTTTTGCATAGTGCACTGCTGTCGGATGCAAATTATTGTATTGCCGGGACACTAAATTCCTTTAATCCAGCATCTGATAGTCCAGAAAATCTGATAATCTGACACAGAATTGCATTGGCAATCTGGAAGGTCATAAAACTAGAAAATTTAACAGAAAGAAATATGAAACCCCCTTAATGAGTATTTCATGTTTGTATTTTGAGCTGTTTTTAGCGCTTACACGTCACACCTATAGGCATATACAGTTTTTATTCTGCCTTTTACACATTTTTAGCTGTCTATGCAGATAGTGGATGAGGTGGAATGGGCGCTCTCTACTTTGTTCCTAACCGGCGCCGGATATTTATCAAAGATTTAATTCTTTCTGCACTAATTTAAAGTAAAAAAAAAAAAAAAAAAAAGACGACTACCCAATGCATTTTTCTTTGCCCTGACATCTGGTAATCCAGCACACAACAGCATGCTAATGTGTGATTCCAACCTAGCCACGTATGTCTACAGAACCAGTCCAGGGTATGAGGCCTACACATGCACACAGCACGCTTCGCCTAAACTTTCTCACGGTCTCCTGGCTGGAATATCCCCTGGAGACCAGAAAGAAAATAGCGTGGCTGTCTATAAATATATCAACAGGACAGTATTAAAGCGCCACATGGTGGAAAGACGAGAGGGAGCGCCCTGCCAGACTCCTTCATAGGCAACGTGTGCGCAGCCAGGCAGCCCTAAGGAGGCCATGAAAGATTTACTAGTCAGTGGCGTAACAAGACCTGAAAGCAGCACTGGTGTGGAGGCAGCGCTTAGTCTACAGGTATATACCGTATACCCCCCACCTGTATGACAGCGAGATATTCTGCAGCACTAAAGAACACAACAACTGACCATAGATCTGTCCATCGATAGGAGATCAGTTGATACCCTGTTTCCCCGAATATAAGACAGCGTCTTATTTTAATTTTTGCTCCTAAAGACGAGCTAAGACTTATTTTTAGGGGATGTTTTTTTTTCTATGAACAAGAATTCACATTTATTGTTGAACAAAACATCAACCTGTATTAATATCCTGTAGTGATTTCATCACAAACATCAGCAGAAGCAGCCAAACTCTGAATTGCATTAAAAAAAATGCACTAGGTCTTATTTTCGGGGGTGTCTTATTTCCGGGGAAACAGGGTAGGAGAGCGATCCTTCTGAGATCAATCGATCGGGGTTCTATCGATCGTTCTTACATCAATGTGATAGATATGAACTCGAATCTTGCAAAACTCGCACCAGGTCATGCACACCTTATAACACCGAGATATTCTGCAGCGCAATATAAAAGATACTGAACAAACCCACTGACTTCTAGTGATAGGCAAAAATATAGATCTGTCCATCGATAGGACAGCGATCGCGGTTCTATTGATCATCCTTACATCAATAGGATAAATAAGAACTCTAATCTTCCAAAACTCGCACCAGCTAACGCAAACTTTATAACACCGAGCTATTCTGCAGCACAGAAGAACACAACGTACTGACCATCCATACAGAACATATAGATCTGTCAATCAATAGGAGATCAGTTGATAGGAGAGTGATCATTCTCAGATCAATTGTTCTCAGTTTGATCGTTCTTACATCAATGTGATAATAATAATAATAATAATAATCTTTATTTATATAGCGCCAACAAATTTCGCAAGCCTTACAATGTAGAGGGTATAATTCAGACAAAAACAGACATTACACAGTGAACGCTACTTACAGGTGAGACACAATGTGTGAGGGCCCTGCTCGCAAGAGCTTACTATCTAAGAGGGTGCCTGGGGGAATCAAAGAGGGAGAAGTGCTAAATTTCAATGCCCAGCCATGTTTTATAAATATGGGGAGGTTTACATAAAGATTTGGTGAACCTGCCACCATGACTGTACATCTATATACAGATAAGTGCCTGTGAGTGCCCTAGTGTAGGGAGTGACATATGTGTGTGATAGAAGGTGGGGGTTAGCAATTAGTGGTTTTGGTAGGCCTGCCTGAGGAGATGTGTTTTCATGACACTCTTAAAACTACGAAGGCTGGGATTGTGCCTGATGGTCTGGTAGCATGTTCCAAGAATGGGTGCAGCACGTGCAAAATCTTGAAGAGGGCATGGGAGGTTCGGATGATTGTAGTCTGTAGTTTGATGTCCGTAGCTGGCGGAGAGAGCGGGCAGGGTGGTAGACAGAGATGAGGGAGGAGATGTATGGGGGTGCAGCACTGTGGAAGCTTTATGGGTGAAAGTGATGAGTTTATGCTGTATTCTGTGTGGATGGGCAACCAGTGGAGCGAGTGAACAGGTAGGAAAGGGAAACAGTATAGGCTGGAAAGAAAGACAAGCCTGGCTGCTGCATTTAGGGCAGATTGGAGAGGGGAAGTTTACAGAGGGGGAGACCGATAAGCAGGGAGTTTACAGTAGTCAAGACGATAAAGAATAATATCAACAATGAGGGTTTGAGTTGTTTCCACAGTGAGAAAAGGACGGATTCTGGAGATGTTCTTGAGGTGCAAGTGACAGATATGAACTCTAATCTTGCAGGACTCGCACCGGGTAACGCAAACCTTATAGCACCGAGATATTCTGCAGCACAAAAGAACACAACGTACTGACCATCCATACAGAAAATATAGATCTGTCAATTGATAGGAGATCATTTGTTCTCAGATTGATCGATCGCTTTCAGATTGCTATGAACTCTAATCTTGCAGGACTCGCACCGGGTAACGCAAACCTTATAAAACCGAGATATTCTGCAGCACGAAAGAAAACAACATACTCACCATACATACAGAAAATATAGAGCTGTCAACTGATAGATCAGTTGATAAAAGAGCGATGATTCTGAGATCAATTGTTGTCGGTCTGATCGATCATGGTGCTCTCAATTGATCGGGGTTCTATCGATCGTCCTTACATCAATAGGATTGATATGAACTCGAATCTTGCAAAACTCGCACCAGGTAACGCAAAGCTTCTAACATCGAGAAATTCTGCAGCACGATAAAAGACACTGACTTCTAGTGATAGAAAAAAATATAGATCTGTCAATCGATAGCAGATCAGTTGACAGGAGAGCGATCATTCTGAGATCAATCGATCGGGGTTCTATCGATCGTCCTTACATCAATAGGATTGATATGAACTCGAATCTTGCAAAACTCGCACCAGGTAACGCAAACCTTATAGCACCGAGATATTCTGCAGCGCAATATAAAAGATACTGAACAAAGCCACTGACTTCTAGTGATAGGAAAAATATAGATCTGTCAATGGACAGGAGATCAGTTGATAAGAGAGATCCTTCTGAGATTGATCGTTCCGGGCTCGCTCAATATGATATAAACTCTCATTTTCCAAGACTCGCACCAGGTAACGCAAACCTTATAGCACCGAGGAGTTCTGCGGCGCGAGATAAAAGATCATTCCTAGTAATAAACAAAGGAGAGATCGGTTGAGGGACACGTCACTGATCATTAGGAGACTGTACATAGATATTAACTCTAATCTTACAAGACTCACACCCGGTGACGCCAACCAAGTAAGGGGATGTTCAATGTCTTTCACGCAGATTTCGACTTTGCACCAAAATGTGCATGAAACTTAAAGGGAAGCTGCCAGCTACTTTATGCTGCCTAAATGATGGGCGACATGGAACAGCTGCAGGTTACCTGGACTCAACCATGTGGGTTTTGCCCTGAAACGCTGCAGTTTCGGAGGGGGGGAGGGGGAACACCCAGTGAGGTTGGGCCGGGTATAGGGAGGAGAAGCCACACTATAGTCCCCTCGGCGGATATTGGTGGCTTCTCCCTGCCATCTCGGCTAAACTGGCAGCTCTTTCCCATGTTTGCCTATAGATAGAGCTGTCAGTTTAGAGGAGGGTGAGAGGAGGGGGGCGCGAGGAGGGAGGGGGGCGCGAGGAGGGAGGGGGGGCGCGGGGGGGGAGGCGGGGGCGAGGAGGGAGGGGGGGCGCGAGGAGGGAGGGGGGGCGCGAGGAGGGAGGGGGGGCGCGAGGAGGAGGCTGCGGGCGCGAGGAGGAGGCTGCGAGCGCGAGGAGGCTGCGAGCGCGAGGAGGAGGCTGCGGGCGCGAGGAGGAGGCTGCGGGCGCGAGGAGGAGGCTGCGGGCGCGAGGAGGAGGCTGCGCGCGCGAGGAGGAGCCTGCGGGCCACGAGGAGGAGGCTGCGGGCGCGAGGAGGAGGCTGCGGGCGCGAGGAGGAGGCTGCGGGCGCGAGGAGGAGGCTGCGGGCGCGAGGAGGAGGCTGCGGGCGCGAGGAGGAGGCTGGCGCGAGGAGGAGGCTGCGGGCGCGAGGAGGAGGCTGCGAGCGCGGGGGAGGAGGCCGCGGGGAGGAGGGGCGGCGGGGAGGAGGCGCGGGGAGGAGGCCGCGGGGAGGAGGCCGCGGGGAGGAGGCCGCGGGGAGGAGGCCGCGGGGAGGAGGCCGCGGGGAGGAGGCCGCGGGGAGGAGGACGAGGGGAGGAGGCCGCGGAGGAGGGCGCGAGGCGGAGGGCGCGAGGAGGAGGGCGCGAGGAGGAGGGCGCGAGGAGGAGGGCGCGAGGAGGAGGGCGCGAGGAGGGCGCGAGGAGGAGGGCGCGGGGGAGGAGGGGGGGAGGGGGCGCGGGGGGGGGGCGCGGGGTGGGGGGGGGGGGAGGAGGTGCGGCGCGAGGAGGGGGCCCGGGGGAGCCGAGGAGGAGGCTGCGAGCGCGGGAGGAGGCTGCGGGCGGAGGGGAGGCTGCGGGGGAGGAGGAGGCGCGGGCCGAGGAGGAGGCTGGGGGCGCGAGGAGGGGTGCGGGCGCGGGAGGAGGCTGCGGGCGCGAGGAGGAGGCTGCGGGGCGAGGAGGAGGCTGGGGCCGGGGGGGTGCGGGGCGAGGGGAGGCTGCGGGCGCGAGGAGGAGGTGGGGCGCGGGGAGGGGTGCGAGCGCGAGGAGGCTGCGACGCGAGGAGCTGGAGCGCGGGAGGGGCTGCGAGCGCGAGGAACTCTAGTCCCCGGTGGCTTCATCCGTACCGGCCCAAATTCTCCCCCGGGTTTTTTACCCTAGAGCGGCAGAGGGGGTTCCCCTTTTCCCAATCTTCTCCTGCACAGGTGCAATGAAAATTGGCAGCAAGTCAATTTCAGCTGCAGATTTTCACTGTGGATTTTACCATTTTTAACACCTCAGGGTAGGTATTGATGACGAAGCCTAAATAAAATGGACATGTAAGCCACCTGTGGACCCGGCTGGGTTGAAATAACACAGATTGTGCAAAAATTTCGGCAGGTGAAAATCCGTTCCACACACCTGAATGGGGCGAGCACGTGGATTTCTGCACCGCATTCAAAGAGCTGGAGCAGTTGCAGAATTCTATGCACAAATCGGCGTGTAAAATCCAGTGGTTGGGGGGCCCCTCAGCTGTAAGGGAAAACCTACAACGCCATCATGTTTTTATAATCTATTTCAGTGGGCATGATGGGAGTTGTATTTTCCCAAACGGGGAGGGCCCCCAGTTGAGACCACTGCGCGTCTAACAGGTCACAACATGCGGCCTCCGGACACTTGTGCCGCAGCCATGGGATAAATGTTATCTCCATCCGGATAGGTGATGGTGTTAACACTCACGAGTCAGTCAAGGAGTAAGACACTACCTTAGAGTGCAAGCTCTTCAGCTCAGTCCAAAAATTTCTAATAATCAAACTTCTAAAGCAACTTTTGACTGTAATTATCCCGGATTATAGAAATCTCCACAATCCCTGTGTAATTCTGAGCAGCTGGGATGACAGCGGCCGTGCCCCATCCATATGCTCCGCGCAGGGGTGGGGTAGTAAAATTTTGGAGACAGGGCAAACCCAGGGAGTAAAAAGGGTGCGCTGCTGTGACTGTCTCCTGTGGGAGGAGGCGTGTGGGGGTTAATCAGAGGTGTGTGCTGACCCCCCAAACCCCTTTTGGGGCCCCGGGGAGGGGTTTTGAAAACGTGTCAGGAGTTGGGTTAACGGTAATTTAAGCCCCGGTGCTTTTAAAACTCAGGAATCACTTTGTGCTGCCCCCTGATGGGGGCGACTGCAAAAACCCCCCAACAAAGGAAACCGTCATTTTTCTGTGGAGCAGCCCTGATCTGTGCACGGGCAAGACAGAACTCAGGGTGCAGGGCCGCAACGACCCTCAGCTCTGCTACATCTTGCACGGGGAAGACAGACACATCGGGTGCAGGGCCCCAAGACACACTCAGCTTGCTACATCTCTGCACCGGGAACGCCCCGGGAAAATCAGAGGTTTCAGGGCCCCAACGAACGCTCAGCTCTGCTACTGCTGCCGGGCAAGCCGCACGGACACAGGGTGGGGCCGAAAAGGGCCTCCACTCTGTACATCTGCGAGGGGAAACAGCTGGCACACAGAGTGCAGGGGCCCCAGTGAACCCTCGCTCTGCTACATCTGCTGCACCCGGGCAAGACAGCACGGGCCCCATAGAGGTGCGGGCCGCACGCACGCTCAGCTTGTACATCTGCTGCACCGGGCAAGACAGCACGGCACACAGAGGTGCAGGGCCACAGTGCCCGTTCGCTCTGCTGCTTTCTCCCCACGGGCAACACAGCACGGCACACAGAGGTGCAGGGCCGCAGTGACACGTTCAGCTCTGCTGCATCTGCTGCACCGGGCAAGACGGCACGGCACACATCAGAGGTGCAGGGCCGCTAGGACCACCTCAGCTTCTGTGCATCTGCTGCCGGGCAAGAGGGCACACATCATGGGTGCAGGGCCGCAACGACACGCTCAGCTCTGCTACATCTGCTGCATCGGGCAAGACAGCACGGCACACAGAGGTGCAGGGCCGCACCGACACACTAGCTCTGCTGCACCCTGCTGCCACGGGCAAGACAGCACGGCACATCAGAGGTGCAGGGCCGCCGTGACACTCTCAGCTCTGCTGCATCTGCTGCACCGGGCAAGACAGCACGGCACACAGAGGTGCAGGGCCGCAGTGACACGTTCAGCTCTGCTGCATCTGCTGCACCGGGCAAGACAGCACGGCACACATCAGAGGTGCAGTGCCGCTACGACACGCTCAGCTCTGCTACATCTGCTGCACCGGGCAAGACAGCACGGCACACAGAGGTGCAGGGCCGCAGTGACGTTCAGCTAGCTTGATCTGCTGCACCGGGCAAGAACAGCACGGCCACAGAGGTGCAGGGCCGCGTGACCGTTCAGCTTGCTGATTGTGCCCCGGGCAAGACAGCACGGCACACATCAGAGGTGCAGGGCCGCAGTGACACACTCAGCTCTGCTACATCTGCTGCACCGGGCAAGACAGCACGGCACACATCAGAGGTGCAGGGCCGCAACGACACACTCAGCTCTGCTACATCTGCTGCACCGGGCAAGACAGCACGGCACACATCAGAGGTGCAGGGCCGCAGTGACACGCTCAGCTCTGCTACATCTGCTGCACACATAGGAAAGAGAGGCTTCAAAGATAGAGAGACAGGAGAGCGACAGGAAGGTATAACAGATACAAGATAGAGGAGAGAGAACATAGGGATGTGATAGATAAAAAAGAGATATATGATGGACATGAGAGATGATAGATATATGATGCGAGATGTACGACAGAAGAACATAGATATGTGATACATGACAGATAGATACAGGATACATACTGTATATATGGGATAGAGAGATAGATATGAGATAGACAGACAGACAGACAGACAGATAGATAGATAGATAGATAGATAGATAGATAGATAGATGGATGGATATGAGATAGATAGATAGATAGATAGATATGAGATAGATAAATAAATAGATAGATAGTTTGAGGATGGGATAGATAGATATGAGATGAA
>JAODAL010005387.1:0-144177 GCA_025379985.1 Phyllomedusa bahiana | reverse complement strand
GGGGCCCCCAAAGTTTTTAAAACAGGGAAAAAAAAGTTTTTTTAAATATTTTTTTTAAAAGTATAAAATAAAAAATTAAAATCTATATTTGCAATTGTACTGACCCCCATAGTAAAGATATCCTGTCATTTATACTGCACGGCGAACGCTGTAAAATTGAAGCCCAAAAAAACAATGGTGGAATTGCGTTTTCCCCTCATTTTCATAGCCCAATGCAAAAAAAAAAAAATTTGGAACACCTGTGCACCCTAAATGCACAATACACCCCTAGATGAGATCTATGAGGCGTGCTGAATCCAAAATGGGGTGACTTCTGGAAGGTTTCACCTGTTCTGGTACTTTGGGGGCTTTGTAAATGCGACATGGCCCCACCAAAATCTGCGTTCCAAAAGCCAAGTAACACTCCTTCCCTTATACGCCCTGCCATGCACCCAAACAGCAGTTTACACCCACATGTAAGGTATTGCCGAACTTGGAAGAAATTGCGTAACAAAGTTTTGGGTCCTTTTTTACCAGGATGCCTTGTAAAAATTAAACATTTTCAGCTAAAATTGCAGATTATTGAAAAAAAAATGTTTTCATTTTCACAGCCTAACGCTAAAAAATTTAGTGAAACACCTGTGGGGTCGATATACTCACTACACCCCTGTATATATTCCTTAAGGGGTGTAGTTTCCAATATGGGGTCTTTTTAGGGGCATTTATTAAGTTTTAGCACCTTAGGGTGTCCACAAACCTGAAATGGCGCCTAAATAAAATCGTAATGAAAATGAGACCCCAGAGTCCAGTAGGTGTTCCTCCTATTCTGGGGCTTGTGGTTGAGCCAAATAGTGCACTAGGGCCACATATGGGATATCTCTGAAAACGGCAGAATCTGGGAAATCAATATTAAGTTGCATTTCCCTGATCACATTTACCGTATTCTTGTGAATAATGTATGAAAATCTGCAAAAAAAAGTGAAATTTTGAAATTTCACTTCCACTTTGCTTTAATTCCTGTGAAAACACCTAATGGGTTAATAAATTTCCCTAAATGCGGTTTTGAATACTTTAAGGGGCGTAGTTTCTTAAATGAGGTCATTTATGGGGTATCTAACATACAGGTCAATCAAAGTCACGTTAGAACTAGACGGGTCCCTAAAAAATGTATATTGCAAATTTTCAAGAAAATTTGAAAATTACTACTAAATTTATAAGCCCCCTAATGTCGTAAAAAAAAAAAGACATTTAAAAAAATGATGCCAAACTACAGCAGACATATGGTAGATGCTAGTTATAAACTATTTTGAGTGGAATAACTATCTGTCTTACATGCAGAAATTTTTGAAGTTTGAAATTGGTACATTTTTCAAATTTTTCATGATACTTTGATATTTTTCACAAATAAACAAGCATTTTTTGGACCAAAATTTCTTACTATCTTAAAGCACAATGTGTCACGAGAAAACAATCTCTGAATCACATGGATAGGTTAAAGTGTCAAAAAGTTATTCTCACATAAAGTGACACATGACAGATTTAAAAAATGGGGCTCTGTCAGAGAGGCCAAAACTGGCTCCGGCGGTAAGGGGTTAAAGGCATATCAGTAGGATATGTCATGAGTGTTTGACAGTTGTGTTTCACAGAGGTGGGACCTGCACCTATTTTAATAACGGACCCCCGAAACCCACTGTTACATAGTTACATAGTACGGTTGAAAGAAGACACGTGTCCATCAAGTTCAACCAAGGGTGGGGAAAATGTGGGTGAGGGAGAGAGACAAGGACATTAAGCCCAGCCTCACCACTGGTTAATGCCCTGAAACCCACAAGACAAGGACCAATCTGCTCCAGTGGAGACACCATTTCTGACCCCAGAGCCTCCACCAACCAGGATCCAGAATTTTACATAGCTTCGTATGTATTAATATTCTTTAGTTCCAGGTAGTTATCTAAGCCTTTCTTGAAACGCTCTACAGTTTCTGCTATGACCAGCTCCTCAGACGGTTATTCCACCGATTCACAGTTCTTACAGTGAAGAACGCCCTTCTCCTCAAGAAGAGCGTTGAGAACAGGGAGGTTGTCAGAACTTTCTCATTCATTTCAATGGGAGGTTTTGAGTCCAGATCTGTGCACTACTTGGTCATACTCTGAACTCCCATTGAAATCAATGTTTTAGACCGTTTTTTAGACAATTTTGTGATACGTCTGAGGGGACATAGGTTTACAGGAAGGGGTGTGATTTAACTACAAAACAACAAGCGCCAACATTTTGGCCAAATTATTGGCACAAATTAAGCCAACTATTAAGTGGTTTATATTTAGATAGAAGTGTATAAACATGAGCAAGATTTATCATACAGTTTAGCCACTGTGGCAAATCCGGCACAATTTTAGACCATCTAGTCTAAATTTATATTGTCTATTAGATTAGTAATTGTGTCTCTATGTCTACGGTAAGAACATGCGTTTTATTAGTTTTTCTCCTGCATTTTTACCCATAACAAATCTTGAGATCCATAAATGATGTGATTGATTCCTGTTTGAATCAGATGACTTGTAAGTTTGCTTTTTTTCCCTCATTACATTTACACATTTATTTTTAAAATAGAAAAAAAAAACAATGGAGGACTCTGGGAGAAAAAGCTTCAAATTGCCTAAAAAAAAAAAAAAAGCAAACTTAGGGCTACATGTATGAAAACTATCTAGGTCTAAAACTCACTTTGTTGCCCATAGCAGCCAATCAGAGTGCCCATCTCGTTTTTCCAGAGCATTATATGAAATGAAAGGGGCGCTCTGATTGGTTGCTATGGTCAACAAAAAAGTGAGTTTGAAAGTTAGGTGGTTTTCATTAATGTGGCCCTTAAATGTAGCATTTGAAGAAGAAAAAAAAAGCCACGGATACAAACAACGCACCCATATTGAAGAGAAATATACCCCTCTTCTCCGCAATTGGCTTCCATCCGGCTGCAGCACTTTTAGTCAGGTAAAAATGCCACAAAAAACATTGAGACACCAAAATTGCTGTGGCTTTTTTTTTGTAGTGTTTTTTTCCTCTCAGCATTTTTGTGGACTTTTTATTTGAAAAAATGCTGTATCCATGTGTTGGTCTAAGTCGATTATGTTTTGGGTCTTTTTTTTTTTTTTTTTTGAGGATATGTACTTTTTCTTTGCTGTGTGTAGCCTCCCATCTCTTCATCAGCATCATTTGCTCTCGGCAACAGCATTTTCTGTTTGGAATATTTCCCTTTGCTCTGTGAAACTAAAAGCCCCACAGTTCTTTGCTGTGCTTTGTATATCTTCGGTCTCTGTGCACACCCCTTGTTTCCTCCTTCATGTTGAAAGCCTTGGGAGTTGGGGCCAGAGGGATGTGACATTAAAGACTTGCTTGAAAAAGCCAACCCCTGAAGTCACATAATTGTAAGATGCGTGGAGACGCACCGAAATTCCGGGATTTGTGTCTTTTTAAACATGTGATGTAGAAATGCAGAGGGCCTAAAGAAAATGTAATGAAACTACAGTACAAAAGCACCTGCCAATGGCAAATATATTATTTAGAAAATATATTTTTTTCCACTGGAAAACCCCTTTAACTAAAAATGAGTCCTGAAATAAGTAACATTTCTAAAGGAAACTATTGATTACATTATAAAAAAAATGCATCCCTCCCACACTATTGTAAAACTGACCACAGTGTATTATAGACGTTATCACCTACCCATCCCTTAAAGGGGTGTTCCCATGAAGGAACTTCGAGATTATGGATCAGCTCATAGCTAGCTACCAACCGACTGAATATAGACAAGCGCACTTGCTCGGCTCTATTTGGAACTCCCATGGAAATGAATAGGGAGGACAGCCCTGCTCATTCTGTAACACAGTCGGCTCTTAGCTAGCCATGAGCCGACCTGTAATGCCGAAGTTCCATTGTGGGATCACTCCCTTAAAGGGAATGTGTCATCAAGAAATGAAGTCCCGTTTTTATGTTAAACACATTTTTTAGGAATTTTTGGTTGTTTTTTTTATTTTTATTTTTTCATATTACTTTCAATATTTTTTAATAATTCTTGAGTCTTGCAGTTTTCACTTTGGCCACTAGGCCTTGTTTGCACTGCTTTAACAGCAGTCAGATGCTTTACAGTAGCTTCATGGACATAGGAGCAGTAAGACTGACTCAGTCCCATTGACTTCTATAGGAGAGTTTTCTAGGCATGGTCTGTGACCTGGAAAGAAGTCAGTGTGCAGGGAGGTGAAAGGGTGAACAGTGACTATCCCCTATTGTGACTGGTGGATCCTGTGTTATAAGTTCACATTGGTGTCTCCTTTCAGTTTGACTCTCTTTGTGCTGATAATGAGCATACTACTTAATCTCTCTCTACTTAACAGATGGTGTCAGACTGTTTGGCTTAGCGGCCAACGTCAAAACTGCAGGACTTAAAGGGGTTTTGCCACCATGTAATGTTGACGTGGGAACCTCCAAAATGGGTATTTAATCACTTTTCTAAATATATGTGATTAAAAAAAGTGAAAACTCTGAGAGCTCCAGCATTTCTCAACTCCCCTTGGTTACCACAAAGCTTCCCCTAGTCACGACCCAGGAGCTGAAAGGCCGGTGCTTGCGTGAATCACTTCTTATCTGATGACAGGCAAAATGAATGGTCTTTTAAGGCACTGGGTAGCAATATGTTTTATTTTGTATACAGAATAACTAGCTGTAGTGTTATTAGCTCCCTGCTTTATCTGATGAAGAAGCTTTCAAGCTGCTGTGTAGAATAGGTGTTCTCTTTTGTATACAGAATTCACAAGTTATAGTTTGATTATTTGAGTGAACATGTCACAGGATCCCCTTATGCAGCTCTGTGCTCTGGCTGTGTGTGTCTGTGTGCGTCTCTGTCTCTTCGTGATTTGTTTACATTACATTAGCTTCTTAGCAGATAAGATTTCTCCTGACAGTGCAGTGTATGAGCCTGTGTCTTGCTGTATTGAATCCACTGTTGTACTGTTTATTAGTTCACTTAAGTTTTGAGACGCTCCCTTGGATTCCTCACTCCCACCTCCCCTCTCCCTCTCTCAACTGCAGCTTCATGACTCAGCATGATTTGTTGACATTCTGCCTGGGCTAAGCGGAAAGGCAAGAACCTTTGTCTCGGCAAATCCCCTTTAAGAATTATTAAAAAATATTGAAAGTGATATGGAAAATAAAAAAAAAATAACCAAACATTCTTAAAAAATGTGTTTAACATAAAAACAAGTTAAACAATAAGTCATTTTTGATGACACATTCCCTTATATACTGTATATATTTAGCTTAGTCATACAGGATAAGGCAGAGTTATCTAGCATCATTGTTAGCTGATAATGTGTTTTCTTGTCTCTCATTGCGCTTCAGTGGCAGCTGACAGGGTGTGAAATGACACATACTTATAACAGTGATTGACCCCACCAAAAAAAAAGATAGGATCATGACAATGAAATCTTCCTGTACGTGTCATATCGAGTGTGCCCCATCCACTCATGTTCTCACCCATGCCAATTAACTTCATATTGCTATGCCGGTGTTTTATTTCAGTGGGAATGGTATACTAATATGAAATATGCACAGTGAAGTAGTAAAATATCTTGCCATGTGCACATTCTCTGGGGATCAGTACCTGTGTGATATGCTCTGATGCCAGCTCCCTTAGAATGTGCTATGGCAGCACATAGCTCAGAATGAGGAGAGTATGAACCATTTAAGACTTGGTTCATTTCACAAAGTGGAATTCTACCTCATATCTGCAAACCCTCTGAAAATAAACCCCCCTGTCGTCTGTGTATTTTCACAAAGGAGGAGGGCGGGGGAACGAGAAATGTGCATTTGTGTTCTGCTGGATCCGATTCCTTTAAGACATTCCACACATCATATAGATTTATTTTTGTAACAATAGACGTGCGCTAAATGACTCCTGAAACGTTACGGTAAATTCACATATTGCAAGAATGCTGTGAATTTCACCTGCAGATTTGAACAAATTTATCCACATGCTCTGTACATTTTCTGCATGTTAATAGACCCTCTGACTTTCTCATAGTACATGTGGTCCTGCTGTACCACTGTTGGGTTTTGTGTAATCACACATGTTCACACACTGCGCATTCTATGTACAAAGTACTGCATCATATCTATTGTCTGACACTTAGGTAACCATAGCACAGTGCTCTGTACTGTGCAGTATTTCCAGCCATTACTGATTTGCTTAATGTATGTGTGTTGCTCACTGACATGAACAGAAATGGGTGGATTGGGCTGTACAATTATTGTAGTGGTGTGGCTCCATCTAGTGACAGCTTCAAGGAACTTCGCCTATTCACATTTACCTCCCCAGCTAGTTTTTTAAATGACTAGAAACAACTATGTTCTGTGGCACTATAGGTTTCTGCAGCCTCATTTGCATGTAGAAAATTATTTTGTAGCAAAGGTAAATCTCCTAATTGAAAATCTTTTTCTATTGGTTTTATTACTGACTCTACAGGATCTATAATATAGTAGTAGTTGAAGGGGGGTGTCCAGGATTAGAAAAACATTGCTGCTTTTATTTTTAAAAATAGCAACACCTCTGTCACAGGATGTGCCTGGTATTTCAGCACAGCTCCATTGAAGTGAGAGAGAGAGAGAGAGAGAGAATATATGTATATATATAGATATATATATATTTATGTTATTTTTTATTTATTTTTTTTCAACTAATCCTGGACCAGCCCTTTAACCACTTGCCACTTCAGATTGGTTCTGGTGCTTCCGTCCAGGGGGCATTGCTGCAGATTAGTTCTGCGTTTGCATAGGTAGAGAGCCGGCTGTCAGGGGTAACAAGCTCCCCACAGAGATGACCGTTTGTTAGCATATCTGCCTTCCTGTACTTTGTATATTCAGTGTTCAATGAGTGCTGTATACATAGACAAGCAGGAAGGCTGTCTGCTTCCTGCTGCCGGCGCTGGTGGTCACATGACTGCCGGGACTCTACAACTGCAAGAGCTGCTGGGCTTGATCATATTACGATCAGCTCTGCAGTCAGTATAGGGGTGTGTTCCCCTGGATTTCCCCTGTAACTGGGGCTAATATATCAGCCCCAGTTACAGAAGAAATCAGGAAAAAAAGATGTATAAATGCCCCCCCGATGGTCTTTTTCTGACTATATGGGGGCACAATATGTAAACTAGAATACTAAAAAAGCGATGAAAGATTATATATATATATATATATATATTTATATATATATATATATATATATATATATATATAAATAATATATTATATATATATATATATACATATATATACACACACACACACGCACATATTTATCCGAACAGCCCAAACCACAACTTTTATTCCCACCCCAGACGAACCTAAAACGTTATATCATCATGTCCAACGTCTGTGATGGAAAAGTGACACCATTACAAAATTTATTTTAGCTCCACATTTGCCGTTAAATAAATTAGGTGAAAAATAGACTTTTGATTCTTTTACTATTTTCCTTCATAATATTAAAAAATTCTAATGTAAAGATAACATAAAAATAGTCTATGGGGATGTTCACATAGCGGTTTTTAGATGCGTGTTTGGATCTCTTTTTTTGGTCCAAAAAAATAGACCAAGACACGCATTTAACAATGTGCAGTGTGCGTTACACTACTTTTAATGTAAAACGCGCATCGGTGTTCAGACTTCTGATCGCCAATGCGTGATTTACATGCATCTTTTAGATCTGTTCATAGAATTGACATGTCTGTTTTGCGCAGCAGACACCCTATTAAAAACTATAAGGTGCGTTTCTGCTGCGCAAACACGCAGCATACTTTGGGTGCGTCCTGGATACGTTTTATGCAGCGCTTTGTGAGCCTCCCTAGTGACATGAAATTCTAAATGAGGACTCCTAAAGAAATGATCACCTGTAAATGCTAACAAAATAAGGATGTGCTTACTCTAGCATCAAAGATTTAGTTTGAACCCTTTGTAGAGTTCCTTCAGATTTGATAGGAAGGACAGCACAGCGTGCAACTCTAATCTTTCCATCTAAACAGTGGACACCATGAACTCCAGTGGATATCATTATAAGATAGTGGTGCATCATTGGTAAAACGTGCATCGTCGTTTGGACGATACGTGCTTTACATGCATCTTTCGGATGCGTTTAAAGGATCTGATCAAAGAGTTGACATGTCTATTCTTGATCCATTTTACGCATCAGACACCTATTTAAAACTATAGGGTATGTTTCAGCTGCACAGAAAATGTATTCAAACATATACCACACTTTGGGTGCGTGTGCGGATACATTTTACGCAGCACTTTTCAATATGTTTTTCGAATCGACAAGCGTATTGGAAAACGCTGTGTGAACACACCTTTAGGGTGTGTCTACACGGCAGAGTGTAAAATGCTGCTCAGATTCTAATTGGATCTGACCAGTATTTTACAGTCTGTTTTTGTTATTGTCCTATTTATTGCCGCAGATTTCGGGCACCCTCTCCAATAGTACTATAATCTGCCGTTTTCTGGCGGACTATAGAACATGTTATAATTTTTTGGGTCGGATTTGAATTCCAACCTCAAACTCCGAGCTATATAGACAACAGCTCTGATTTTCTATTGCAGTCTATGAGGATGGTTTACAGTCGGATTTTTGCAGATACTGAATGCGCTTTAAAATCTGACTGTAAACCAGTCCATTGGAGACATAGCCTTAGAGTAGATCCACACTGCATAGATAAAATACAGGTTGGATTCTGATTAAAGAAGCCAACCAGTATTTTAGCGTTTTATGAACAGAAAGGGGGATGGTTTGCGGATTCGGCTGTCCTCCTAACCATTGAACATAACATTTTCTGCCCTAAAACCAGGTGGAAAAATGTGCATGCTCCAAGTTTTTCTTAGACGTTTTTCAGATTTGAAATTTGACCATCAGAAATTCCAAACTGTGTAGACTACAGCTTGGATTTTCTATTTAAGTCTATTAGGATTGTTGGCAGTCGGTTTCCAGACAGTTTCAAAATCTGAAAACTGTCTGAAAAGCCAACTGAAGCACCATGCTGTGTGGACTAACCCTTAGGTCTTTATAGGGTTTCAGCCTCTGGATGTAAACAAGAATGTTTCCTCTCATTAACAGTAGGCATGTGCTTAGAAGTATTTTCTCCATTCATCTGTTCTTGTACAACTCCTGTATAGTATAACTCCTGTGTAGTTTTTTTTTTTTTTTTCATTAAAATGGCAGACACCAGAACTGAAAACTGACGGATCCTATTGTGGTCAGTAGGGTTTGTGAGGCTCAGTTAGTATTCATTATAAAACAGATTCCAGGCTACGGCTACCATCGATGGAGGCTCTGAACAGTGTGGACATTTTCTAACACGGACATACTGGAATACAAATACCAATGTAATCGAAACCTTGACAGTCCAAAATAAAAAAAAAACTGTAGGTTTCCCCAATATTCAGCTAGCTATTATTATTATTATTCAATTTTTTTGCTATTAAGGCTAAGTCCACTCGGCAAGGGTTTTCAGGTGGTTTTCGGATTTGAAAACCATCTGAAACTGACCGTCAACCATCCCCATAGAGTTTACTAGGAAATCTGTCGATGTGAAAATCCGCCCAGCAGAAAAACTCGGCAGTTTAGACTACTGGGCGGATTTTCACATTGATCAACGTTCCGAAAAACTCGGAACATACATAATCTTGGTGAGCTATTCAATGGGGAACGGCCAAATACGCAAACAGAACCGTCCCCCAAAACCATTCAAAATACGATAAAATACTGGACGGATTCTTAAACAGAATCTGGCCGGCATTTTACAACTGCCTTGTGGCCATACACTCACAAGCAAAATAATGGCTCTTAGGGCCACATGTATGAAAACTGTTTAGGTCTAAAACTCACTTTTTTGCCCATAGTAACCTATGGGCAAAAAAGTGGGTTTTAGACCTAAACAGTTCTCATACATGTGGCCCTAAGTTTTTCTTGTGATTACAAGACATGGCTGAGAGGCTTCAACTATAACTCCATACTTCTAACTAACAATAAAATAGATTTCAAAAAAGTATTGAAATCCCTCCGAGATGCTACTGAATATCGTAATGGGCTTGTATACATTGTAAGTAACATACTTGCACAGAAATATGACAAGGGGGTATACTGGAAATGTAAGGTGAGTATTTGTTTCCTTATCTTTATATTCATCCATATAATGGAATAACTCTTAAAGGGGAATCTGTCAGCTGATTTATGGTGCCCTGTTTGAGATCAGGACATAATAGATGGAGAGAAGCTGAGCTCTGTGATATATAGGTTTATATGTTTTGGAATAGGATTTCTGAATAAAAAGTAGAGAAAATACTCCTTAAGAGAGAGTGAAAGTCCTGCATACTCTGCCCACATACAGTGATTGGCAACTTTCTTTGCATTAGTTTGTGTAGAGAGGAAGCTGTATGTGGGCAAAATAAGCAGAACTTTCACTTTCCTTTTTTTTCTTGCTTTTTACTTAGAAAGTCTACTCATAAACTGACAGGTTCACTTTGTGGGATCTGTGTAAGTATGGAAAAATATATGAACATGTTATGCTCTATATCCCCCTCTCTGGTCATGGGGATTCTATGAGGGAGTGAAATTGCCATATATAATTGCATAAGGTAGCCAAACTTTGTAATGCACAAGTACAGAGCATCTATTTTCAGGCATTTCTTGAATCGGATTTTAACATTTCTTATGTTTTTTTTATTTTTATTATTATTATTTTCATTTAGAACCCCCCTTCTAAAAAAAGGAAACTGGAAAAGCCACGTAAGCCCATGATGTTCTGTGTATTGGAGACAACTGTGAAGATGATCAAGTACAAGTCTGACTGCTCAGATGACTTGGAAGCTACCTCCTTGGTCACAGACTGCTTAAAAAGGATACTTACTGATCTGAAGGTAGGTGAAAAACCAGCTCTATCAAAGAGGTTGTTTTTAGAAGGAGTGTTCTAGGACAGAATTACATGATGTCATTAAAAGGGTTTTGCCTTCACAGACATTGATGTCCTATCAATATCATATACCATCAAAAGATCGGTGTCTCAGGCAATGGTATAATTAAACCATCAACATTTTATTCTAAAACTATCGGAGTTTTTAGGGCCCCGACAGAATTAAAACAGAACAATAAAAACAATTGCAAAGTCGACGCGTTTCATGCGGAAAACCCGCGCTTCCTCAGGACAGATACACTTCAATATAAGTGTCTGTTTTATATACAGTTTGTTTGTGGAGACGCTGCATCTAAATCACCGAAAAGAACAAGCTCGAGACTTTATTGTTTTCGGCGCCTTAGTTGCAGCGTCTCCACAAACAAATTGTATATAAAACAGACACTTATATTGAAGTGTATCTGTCCTGAGGAAGCGCAGGTTTTCTGCCTGAAACGCGTCGACTGTGCACTTGTTTTTATTGTTCTGTTTTAATTCTGTTGGGGCCCTAAAGCTCCGATAGTTTTAAAATAAAAAGTTGATGGTTTAATTATACCATTGCCTGAGATCTTTTGCTGAGTGCGCCGGGTCCACTACTATCCTCCACAGGGATATCCACAGTACTTCTCGCCAGGTTCAGTATAGGACCTGGATATTCTTCAGACCTAGGCAGCCGTGCAGAGGGCAACGGAAAATACAGCCCTTCAAACGAATCTGAGAGTTGTGACTCTTCTTTGCACAACTCTATATGGTGAGCCTATTACTTGCTATTTTATATTTTCTTTCTAAGGTTTTACACTATTGTGCGCCCCCTCTTGTTTTTTCTTCTTTTTTCTTCTTTTTTCTTCTTTTTTCTTCTTTTTTCTTCTTTTTTCTTCTTTTTTCTTCTTTTTTCATATAACATCAATGTTCAATAAATAAAGGTTACAATTCTGGGACCCACATCTATCTCCAGAACGGATGCCCAAATGGCAGTAAAATTATAAATCTAAAAAAATGACACTAAGTTGCAGCAGTATCACAGGGACACAGCACGGAAACTTCATTGGTCAATAATGGCTAAATGAATACATTTTATATTGTGAGTCTGAAAAGTACATTTTCAGACTCACAATACACTTATGGTATACATCCTTATTCATTCAGTCACCAATCCAGTGTATCCAGCTTCAATCCATTATAATTTTGTCCACAATAAGATGGTGGGGAAAAATCTAAAAAATGAAGGGTTTTTAAAAAAACCAGACATTTTGGCAAAAACCACTATTTCTGATCTTACCCTGTTAATACCCTGCCAGAAAACAAGGTGATTGTTGCCCTGAGAAAAGTGGCCCCACTTATCGATGGTTCTTACCTGGTTATTACTTATTTGATTTTGTCTCGGTGCTTTTATATCCTAAAGATTCCATCTAGGTTCATCAGAGGACCTACAAGATAACTTTGAAACAGATACCCCCAGAAGGGAAGATTGCCACCTGTCCTGCTGATAGTATGGAAAAGAGGGAGTGAAAGCTCTCTCTTTTATAGGGAGTCGTCCGTTCTCTCATCTATGAATGATCAATTAGCCGCCAAATGGATGTATGTGCCGACCTTTGCCACATTCATTTGTACAGGCATTTATGCGATGTTCATTGTTTCCTAATCCCATCGGTGTATGCGCCTACTCACTGCACATGTCCCATACACTATCATGACAGGATTCCTGCTCAGTATTCCTGGATGAAAATTGGGCATGCACCGGACATGTGTCGTGTCAAGCACTTACCAATTTCAATATGACATTAAAGGGGTTGTCCCACTACATTGATTCATCTTACCTCAGTCCTGTTTTCTTGGTTTCATTTTGAATTCAGGGGTGTGTTTACCGGCTTCCACTAGGATGCAGTAGATCTGTGGTTCAAACAAACTGACAAATCCGAGACCTTATAATAAATATATCAAACTGAGATCTTCGCAAGCCTATGACGGAATAAACATAATAAGTACAAACATGGGAGGAATTGGACACAAACTCCAAAATCACTGAATATGTTCTACAAGCTAATCAAAATGAGTCCTCAATACGCCCTGGGATTAAACCTGCAAATTATGATTAGATATAGAAACTTGTATATATATAAAAGACGATCGCGCTCTGTTCGCTGTACAGGTACCAACTTAATCACAAGCAATCCCCAAATAATCAAATTCCACAATATGCAACCCCCATGCAAATAGTATAAAACAGTGTAAAACACACCTGTAATAGTGCAACCACTTCCCCAGAGATTCTCACTGGATGCTCACATCAGCCAGGAACCTCGCGCTAATCCAGATTTCTGTCCACTTCAATCTTCAGTTGGTGGATTTGTCAGAAATAATATATAAAAACATACGAACAGTGTGGTGTGTTCACCGCTAATACGCTCCGGCCGGCAGCGTGCAGGATCCACACATACAGGCTAACAGACTAGAGTGACGTCCCTAAGGCTGTAGCTAACGAAAGCCGAGCAGGCATACAAGACCTACGCGTTTCAGAGAATAACGATCTCTATCAGGGGGGTTGCATATTTTGGAATTTGATTATTTGGGGACTGCTTGTGATTAAGTTGGTACTTATACAGCAAACAGAGCGCGATCGTCTTTTATATATATATACATTTTTTTATCTCTATTAGAGGATTGCAGCAGGACATTTCCCCCGACGATCTTTGTGCAGCTTGTTCCCTGAAACACCTGGCGCTTGTATCTAAAGTAGTATTTAGATATAGAAACTTCATTACTGAAGTTATACATCCCTCTAGAGGAAGAAAATGATTCCCTGAGGGATACAGTAAGTTGGCGACATCATGTCCACAAAGCAAAGACAAGTCATAGATAATAAAAAGATGTCATAAAAGCCACCCATTTAGTTGGCCAACCACTTCATAAAAAAACACCCAAATTGCAGAACTTCATTTAGGCCAAATAGATTCACCAATTTTAATCTGTATATGCACTCAGTCTCTCTTCGTAAAGTCTTAGTATCCCATCACCTCTTATAGATGGTCTAATGACCTCCACAACAAGGAAATCAAATTCTTTTGCTTCCCCCCCTGTTCTTAGTACAGCTGAATGCAACTGCTCAGCTGTACTCGGAGCTCACATTGAAATGAATAGAGCGTAACCGTGGAAGTGCAGTCTCTCCGCTCAGAATGCAGAGTTTCGGAGGTCTCCTTTTGGATGCTGCACCTATCTGATACTAATGTTGTAGCCTATGGATATGCCATCAATGTCTGTGATGACAAAACCCTTTTTACTAACAGGCATCAGTGTAAAATCTGATTCATCATATAGATAATGTAGATTAATATATTAATATCCTGCTGGGTATGAGTGCCTGACATCTGTAAAGGTTTCTGATTTGCATATAGCAGGATTGTAGTTCTGAAGGTCAAAGGGCAGGGTATAATTCTGTATTAAATTAACTTTATCAATGTGGCTGATTGATTTCTTTTACACAGGTGACAACAGTCCGTAAGGTCTTTCTTATGCTTGTCATCAGCAATAATGTAGAAATTACTGCATTTACGACATAGTCAGCCGTTTTCTGAGTCTTCTGAGTTTTTTTTTTTTCTTTGTGACAGGGGCACCAGGTTGCTTATCTGTCTTTGAATAATGTTCTAGCTGTGATGTATCATGAACAGAATTTTTTTTATTTACGGACTAACACATGCTTTTTAAAAATAAAGTTTCTAATATATCTGTTATTGATGAAGCCATACCTGGGGAAGCAAGATACAAGATCTTTTTTCAGCACAGCTTTTAAAGCCACACCACTGCCTTACAAGACTTTTAGCATGAGGGGCACCATGCTAAACATAGGGGTCGGAGGGGGTGTACACGGTGATTGAGGTTGGAGGAAGGAAGATAGACTAAGTGGCTAAAACGGTACAACATTATACTACTATGTACAGGAAAGGATTCTGGGGCTTGTAGTTTTACAGGTCAAAGGAACACTGCTTTCAAAAGGGAAATGCCACTGACATGTTGCAGAGCATGGAAGGTATGTCCCACACAGGAAATGTAAAAATTAAGCCTCAGAAAGTCATATGAGATTTTTTTATTTTTTTGTTGGGGGGGAGGTTGCCACACAACCCAAGAAAACCATTAGAGGCTGAGGATGCAATGACCAATATAAAAACAGTGCAGCCCAGAGCCAAGGGGCTAGGTCTGGCAGCAGTAGGGCTGTTGGGCCACTGGGCTATGCCCCTCATCTATGTGGCTTTTGCTCTGGCGGCAGTGGCCGCCATGCAGTGCTGTCCCCATTAGTGTAGGGACCCACTTTATAGAGGTCGCCGTGAAGTGGCAAGTGGGCTCATACGTTTTGATCAAAAAATATGCTAAAAACCTCCTGTTAATTTTTGTAAAGTTTTGCTGAGAAGCACTAGATCAACTTAGTGTGAGGATGTGCAGTTCATGCCTCTCCCTTCCAGATTTGAATATTAAAAACAGTGTTAGCAGAAAAAATCAGGTAGTAAAAACTAGAATTGTTAATTAGCTAGGATGATTTTATTATAGATTTATATACCAAAAACATACTTGATAAATTGTAGATATAACTAGTCTTTCTATTTTTTATCGTGTATACACATGCAAATTTGGTGCATACAAACACTGCTATGATGGAGAACTTATGACTTTGCTTTTGCTGTCCCTTTCCTCTGTCTTTTGTTTAGGATGTGCGCTAAGTGACAATCCAAATGTGTTTTTACACATTAATATGCAGGAAGACAGATGGAAGAACAGATGAATTTGTGAAATATTATAGCAAGTTTACCCAATTTGCAAAAAGTTAATTGACAGTAAACAGCCAACGATCCTAGTTCTTTATAAAGAGATGCCAGAAATGCTTAATTAGTGTGGCACAATGGAGAGTTGGCAGGGGCAGGTTCAGTGGAAGAATCCCTAGCAATTACTGATTCTCTGCAGTCAATTTATTGGAATATATGTAAAGTGTCAAGGAAAAATTGGAAAAATGGCCTTGTCGTTGTGTTTTTTATATGTTAACTATGTTTTATATAGACTTATTTTAAATTCGTTAACTATGCATAATATTTGTTTTATTCTTGAGGTTCACCCGCAGCTAGTTAGTGTAGTGTTCGTGTAGTGCTTATAGAGATGGGTGAGCGGGTTTTTATTGTTCATATATACACTGCTGTCTTGAACACCCTTGAAGAGGTATTTCCATCTCACGAAACAAGGGTTGAGAACATAAAGCAGGGCAAAAGAAAACAGCTTTCTAAATATTCTGTTACTTATTAGTTTTTAAAACCCCTTTAATTTTGTTATGTAGCTGTACAAATTAGATACTTGCCAACAACATCTAAAAATCTGTGTATATGAACCGTCTTACTTTTCCCTTTGAGTCCATGTTGAGAGAGACCAGAGAAAACTCGAAAGTAATCTGTTCACTTGGAGGTGACGCTTTGGAAACCTACCTTAATAGTGTGAGAATAATGGCGTATATGAGGACAGTCTCCCAAGCACTACTTGCACCTTTTTTTAATTTTTCATCTGCGATTTACCTGTATGCTATGATTAAGGACGCTGTGTACACCTGAACCACGTCAGCCATGTTTTAGAGCTCTTGAAAGGTCAGAATTTCTGGATTTTAAATATTTGGAATAAGACTGGAAGGTTTTTTGGGGGTTTTCTCTTGCTGCTGGTTTTTACACCATATTTACCTGTAAGTAAAGCAAACTTCCTTTAATCGGGACTCGGTCTGAATAACTTGGTTCTATGTATCAAACCAGTACTGTCGTGGCCCTCAGTATCTTTATGATGATGTGTGCATGTAAGGAAAATGTAGACCTTTATAAAAACTTAAAAATATCTGAAAAAACATTTCTCCGTAATTCCAAAATAAAAGCCTTCAATGAGTTTGGCAACACAAATATTTTGCATGTACCGGTTATTTTCTAATCATAAGTTGAAATATTGGAACACCCAGTGGGTGACATTTATGGTATACATATTGCTAGGTTATCCTATCATTATGTAAGTCCAACTGCTAGTCACTAGGAACCAGAGATTTCAAACTCTGAAAAATATTTCTACTCCTGGGGAACCCTTATGCCATTTTTGCCCCAAACAAGCTTGGTGTAGGGACAGTAAAGCAGTCTGTGTATGTTTTCTCTAGAGCTCTAATTTGTCTCGCATATATTTATTGCTGTGTCAGGCATCTTGGAGCAGGCTGAAATCCATTGGTCTTACCTATTATAGAAGAGCTGCTTTGTTCTATTACATTTTCAGTATTTTGTAGATGTTCACCAGTTTATGTAACTCGGAAACACTTTTATTTTCCCTTAGGTACAACATAAACCTGTGCCCTGTGGGAATGGAGAGGAAAGTTTATTTTTTAAAAGTTTTGAAAAACTCCCGGGTGCACAAACGTTTGAAAGAAGAGGGGTCGAATGAGAAAAATAAGGGGGGTTTTCCTCGAGCTCCCGATGGGGAATTTTCTCAAGGGGTCCGAAGGATGAAAGGGCAGTTGAAAATGGAGGAAAAAGGGGGCCGTGGGAAAAAAATTTCTGATGAGAAGAAATTTTTTTACTTTGGGGATAATTTATGCCGCAGCTTTGCCTCCCAAAACTGGAAAAGGGGCCTTTTCCCCGAAATTTTGGAGGAGGACTCCAGACCTTTGCCATCAGAAGTGGAGGACTCCTCTGCCCTAAGTCAGGTCACTGAGGTTGATGAGCATGATTCCTCTGAAGAAGTGAACCAGGTCACAACAGAAGCGCCACAATCTGACTGTAGCAGTGGCTCTCCCTTTCTTTTTAAATGTTTAATGAATATTAAGAAGGAAGGGCCCCCAAGGGTTTTTGGGAGAGATGGGACTGGGTTGGGGGGGGTCCAAAAAAGGACTTGATGAACCAGTGGGCCCATACTTAAGGGAAAAACCCGGTTTGCGACTTGCCCCCATTAGTTTTCTGTAACCAATCAGTGTTCTTTTGGGGTTTTTTCTTTGTCTTTTAAAAATGTTTTTTTTTAAATTTTAGGGGGGTTTTTATTCTCTTCTGTGCCGGGATAAAGGAATATTTTATGGCTGGTTTTTTAACCAAAATCTCCATTCTGCTATCTGGGGCCTGTTTGGGAAATTTTTTACGGAAATTTTTAGTATCCCCTTTTAAATTTAAAAAAAAGGGCAAAAAATTTTTGTGTGGTTATACATTGATTTGTGCTAGCGTGCGTTAATATTTTACTCTGTTATTTATAAGCACTGCTACTTTAGATACATAAACTCTGTACAAAGGTAAAACAGAAAAAGCCACAAACCTTCTTTATCCCTGCTGTGGTATAATAATAATTAAAGACTGGAATTCATTACGAAACACATTTAAGTAATAGATTACCTTATTGTGGGCATCCTAATGTTCCTGACCACTGTATACAAAGATTTGAAGTGCAAATGGATTTGGGGATCCATAGGGTGAAAATTCATTGTGGTTTTTTTTTATTTAAACTGATGTCACAGCATCATGTTGGAAGTATATTACAAACTTTACATTTTAAACCTTTTAGACATTTGTTTTAATAAACAGAAACCCCCTTCTTATTTGTTTCTTTGGGTTTAAAATTTTAAAAAAGGGTTCTCACCCCTGTGTATCACAGAGTCTGTTCTTGACAGGCGGCTTTAGGTTCACACTTCCTATTTAGGCTGTTGGTTGTTCTACAGCAGTGATTGGCATTTCGGTTCTGCTAGTCCTAGCTGAGGCTGCTGAAGAGACATTGGTGATAAAAGGATTTTAACAGTAGGGCACAATGCTATAGAGCTTTAAAGGATTAAAGTTTGTCAGTAAGAAAGATAAACAAGCTCCTGTGCTGGTGGTAAGACACAGCAGGGAGTGACAACAGCCACACCAGGGATGCAAAAACACAGGTAGATTGTAGGTAATCTAGGAAACCTTCTTATCTCCTGCTTGCTTACAGAACTGCTCTAACTGTGAAATGAAGCCGAATCAGAGCAGCAATGTATTTGGTAATGATCATTATTTACCTACCTGTTCAAAGCTAATCAATGTGGTGAGTATACCCTTTTAAGTCTTACTGAGCCACAGTTTGAGTTTTTATCTCCACTTGCCACTGCACTCTATGGGTAATTCCACAAGTGTCAGATTTAATCGACCTATTTACAAGAGGAACTGCTGTTATAAATCCAAGGCTTGTTCACCGATTTTTGCAGTGTTTGTGCAGTTTGATCCAAAACCGTCCTGTATTGGATCCTCATGAGCATTAGCTCTATTGTCATTTTAGCTGGAGCTTCTGCTCAGCTTTTCTATGTGGAATCCGCAAAACACGTTACTTATTTCCACAGCGCAGCAAAAAATACACATAGAAATTTTCTATGGCAATTGTAAAGAAAATGCCATTCACATATATGGGATGTTGGTTATCATTACATTTTGCACATATTTTCGTACAGAATAGCCCAGCTGTGAACATCTCATGGATCACTGGATCAATCCATTATCCATAAATGGAAGGAGTATGGCAATACTGCTGACCTACCAAAGACATGGCCGTCTACCTCAACAGCAAGCCCAGACAAGTAGGGCAATTAATTCAAGAAGCAGCAGAGGACGAGGGTCACTCTAGAGGAGCTGCAGAGATCCAGAGTTCAGGTTAAAGAATCTGTCCACAGGACAACTATTAGTCATGTACTCTACAAATCTGGCTTTTATGGAAGAAGGGCAAGAAAAAAGCCATTTTTGGAAGCAAGCTATAATTCCCATTTGCGCTTTACAAAAAGCTATATAGGGGACACAGAAATCATGTGGAAGAAGGTGCTCTGGTCACATGAGGCCAAAATTGAACTTTGAAAAGTAGAGGACGGTTTTTGGATTTCCTGCTGGTCCAGTGCATGGGCTGCACAGGAATCTGACGCATAGAGACTTCAGTAGAAAACAAGTGCTGTGTAGACTACAGCACAGATTTTGGATATTGGGTACAGTTAGATTTTCAGCAGATTCAAAATACTGAATCCGCTGAAAATTCAATGAGAATCCAGTGCTGTGTAGACATGGCCTTACAGGCTGCAGACGACTTGAGACTGGGGCGTAGGTTCACCTTCCAACAGGTCAACGACCCTAACCCTACAGCCAAAGCTACAATGCATTGGTTTAAATCAAAGAATATTCATGAGTTAAAATGGCTGAATCGCAGTCCAGACCTAACAAACATTCACTAACCAATTTTATTGAGCTATTTGGAAAGAAGAATGGGCCTCCTGCAAATCTGCTGTAGATATCCCCCAACAGACTGCAGCTGTCATTGCAGCTAAATATGGCAGGGGCGTTGCTAGGGTCCCAATACATCCGGGGCCCGGGCCCTTTGGTTATGTTAACACGGCTTATTGCGGCGAGTATGGTACACACCGCAATACGCTGTGTGTTTTGGAACCACGCGCTGCTCCCCCTGTGCATACAATTTGACATGTAATCCATAGCTCTCTAGGAGAGCTATGAATTACCGTAATTGCGGTGCGCATGTTGGGCGTATTGAAGCGCAAATACGCGGAGAAATGCGCCCCGCAATTTACGCAGTATGAACATATATTCAGGCACACACTCAGACACACACACACACGCACGCACTCAGACACACACACACGCAGACACACTCAGACACACACTCAGACACACTCACACACACTCACACACACACTCACACACACACTCAGACACACTCACACACACACTCACACACACACACTCAGACACACACACACTCAGACAGAGACACACACTCAGACAGAGACACACACTCAGACACACACACACACTCAGACACACACACTCAGACACACACACACACTAAACACACAACACTCAGACACCACACACTCAGAACACACACATCACGTCAGGCACACACACTCACGCAGACACACACACTCAGCAGCAACACAACACACACGCAGACACAACCACACAGCAGAACAACACACACGCAGGACACACACCACACGCAGACACACCACACGCGTTCCACACACACGCAGGTACACACGGCCCCACCGAGCACACACACACCGCAGCACCACACACCCCAGACACACACACACATCCGAGACTCAGAGACACAACACGAACACAGACAAGCACACACGAGATCGACAGGACCACACCGCAGACTCAGACAGACACACAGCATACTCAGGACATGGACACACCAGACTCATGGACGCCATGGATCCACACGAGACTCAGACAGACACACAGCAACTCTACAGCCCCCAGACTCAGACAGACACAGCAACTCAATAGACACACATCGCAGACATCAGACAAGACACACCAAATCAGGACACACACACATATACACACTCACACACACTCTGACACACTCACACACACACTTACATACTCCCACACACATACACACACTCTAGAAACACTCACACACTCAGACACCTCACACACTTCAGACCTCATCACACACTCAGACACACTCCACACTCAGTAACACACAACACTCAGACACTACACACACACTCATACACACACTCACTACAACCCACACATCACTCAGAACACCACTCAGGACACACACCACACTCAGACACACACTCACTCAGGGACACACAACTCACTCAGACATAACTCACAGACCACACTCAGCAGTGACACACACACACACGCAGACCCACACAGCAGACACCACACACACGCAGACACACACAACGCAGACAAATACACACCGCAGACACACAACACACGCGACACACACACCACGCGGACACACACACACGCAGACACAACACACCGCAGACACACACACACACACGCAGAACAACACACACACACCGAGACACACATCAGACACACACAGATACCACTGCAGACACACACACCACTCAGACACCACACACACACAACACACTCAGAAACACACACACACACACTCAGACACCCCAAACTCAGACACCATTCAGTTTACATTGATGAAGATATTGTGTTTCCCCCTATTACATACGCTTTTTGTCTCGCGGGAGGCCTCATCATGGGCCTTGGGATGTGGGTCCTGGGATGTGCTGGGGGCCATGAGGAAGGGGGGGACACTGAGCTGCAGGAGATGCTCGGAGAGAGATCACAGCGGGGGGGAGCAGAGACACAGCAGGGGGCGGAGCCTTCACTGCTGACACTGGCTGTGCCCCGGACTTCCTGACTCAGGCAGTGTGGCAGCCGGGGCCCTCTTCTCCCCCCTGAGCTCCCCACCTCCTCAGTCCCTTCCTCCCTCCGCACCTAGCAACCATCCTGAGGTGAGTGATCCCGAGCACGACAAAGCTCAAAGACCTGGTGCTGCAGGGCCCCCAGCCCCCGGTCTGAGACTCGGGGCACGGCACTTTGTTGGGGGGGGTTTTGCCCCCAATAAACCCGCCCACGACCCCTGAAATATGGTCCTACAAAGTATTGACTTGGGGGCTGAATGCATGGCACACTTATCAGTTTTTTTACTTTCCAAAAATGTGGAAAAGCACATCATTTACTACACACTCCAAAAATACTAATGAAATGAAATACATTTAAGTTTGTGGCTGTAAAGTTTTAAAAATAAAGAACAGTTCAAGGGGTATGAATATTTTCTCAACCCCCTGTATATCATCACATAACGGAATTTGATAAAATTAATTGCTAGAAAAGATAACACAATCAGATTGAATCCAATTAAGGACCTCTTTCTGCTAAAGTACTTGTTCGTGATGGCACTGTGTTATAATGCTAGAACGGGTCAGACCATTTCAGGAAAAAGGCTCATTTGCTCTGCACATCCAGTTTGCTTTTCACACGTTTTAATTGGTTACAGTCTTAGGCAGGCATCCTCAAACTGCTGCCCCAGGTTGGGAAAAAACAAATCCCCATGCTTTTTTAAATCTTTTAAAGTGGGAATGATGGGAGTTGTAGTTTCCCAACAGCTGGAGGGCCGCAGTTTGAAGATGCCTGGTCTTTGGCTATGTTCACACGGCTTATTGGCGGTACTTATTTACGCCCCGAAATTACGCCATGTGGACGGGGGCGGTAGCGGGGGCGTGCGCGGGGGGCCGGCACTTCGCCGGCCCATTGACTTGAATTGCCAGCGGCGCGTATACGCCGCTAGTAATTCACATGTCAATTATCTCCCCGCCCGGCGGCTTCGCCGGGCGGTTAGAGGAGACGTAATCCATAGTTCTCTATGAGAACTGTGAATTAGCGTAATAAATGGGGCCGTTTTCGGCCCGTAATTGGCGCACTTCGGCGCGTAATTACGGACCGAAATACGGTCGATTTTAAGCCGTGTGAACATAGCCTTATTCTAAAACTTTTTATATTGATCAGACAGATCAGTGACAGAGGGAAATAAGGTTTGGAGATTAGACTTTAAAAGTTTAAATCTCACATTTATATAAGTGAATAGTCCCATACTGATTTGTAAGGATTCCACAATTTTACTGGTAATACCACAGTTTTACCTGCAACATTATTCAACCGTTGACCACCATGTGTGAGCATAATTTTGATGACATGCAGGGGCTGCAGCATAGGACCTTACCTTACAGGTAAACAGGGCTGTGGAGTCGGTAAGCCAAAGTCCCGACTCCTCAATTTCCCCTAACCCCGACTCTGACTCCGACTCCCTCATACATATAAGATAACTTAATTTAAGCTTTTTATCATCCTTATGATACAATAATCAAGCTATTTAGGTAGAATCTAAAATATATTTATTGGATACAACTTTAGAACACAAAAAACTTTATTAAATTGCAAATATGCAAAACGCTGCAGTAAGTGGGAAAAAAAAAAGTTTTCAACAACAACGTCCTGAATAACATTTGTGGAGTCTATGAATTTGTTCTGAGAAAAAGTATTGCCTCCATCAGATCCTCTTTCATAGATGACCTCAAATCTGATCGAATTATTTAAGGCTAGAGAACAGCCTCTCTACACTAACTTGGGTTGGTGGCAAAGCGGTGACCACATGGGCAACATCTCTAACAATCTCAGGGTATAAAGGAATTGCCTCATGCACGGTCAATTTTGATGAACGGTTGAACTCTTCTACTTCTTTGAGAGCAAGTGAAATATTTTGCTGAAAGACAGTCAGTCTGTTTGCTGTGGGATTGGAATCTTTTTCCCTGCAGCAACGCTTTGACTGCTCCATGTCATCCAAATACTTTTCAAAGTTCAACTCTTCATCTGATAAAGGCTGAAGATATGGCAGCAGCACTGGCAAGACCCAATTCCTCTTCTTCTTGGCAGTCCTGTAGCCCACTCATCCTAATTGCTACCTCAGTCAGAGCTTCTTTTCCTTTAGTAATCTGTTGATCATCCAGCAATATACTATGACTTGGGTCCACATAAACAGCTGCCAAAAGAATTTTATTATCTAATAGTGTCTCTCTCCTTTTCATTGAAGCAGCAATGCTATCTGCGATTAAGCCTCCTCTTTGGGACAGGCTAAAAAGCAAGTTCTTCCACTCCTTTAAGAAAGTTCCAGGAGTTAAATCCTAAGCTTGTAATTTTTTAGTCCACTGAATGGGGGGAAGCAGTTCTTTTAATTCAGCCACCTGTGTCCATTGACCTTCACTTAATGTCACCTGAGGGTTGGCCATGTCCACAAGAAAGGGTTTCAGCTCAACTAATCGTTCAATCATCAAATAAGTACTCCCCCACCGAGTGCTTGATCTACTATTGCCCCTTTCCCAGCACGTCTCTTCAAGATAGAATCAATTTAGGGGTTCGGGCAGCAAGAGCCAAGTGCCTCACCTTGCCAATCAGAGTTCCAGCATGTCCCTCTTGCAGACTGTCTCTTATCGCCAGCTGCAGTGTGTGCACAGCACAGCGCATGTGATAAATATGACAGAATTTTGAAGCAGCTTTAGCAAGATCTAATTCTAGAGTATCATGTTGCTGTTCTGTAGGAATATCTGTTTGTTCCTCAGTTACAAGATCAGGACTGTGGCCTTCCATCTCACACATACTGAATCCAAAGTTTTCTTCTAACTGTTGTTCACCTTCCTTATTCTCATTCATCAGTTTAATTGTACGTGTCATATTTGAAGCATTGTCTGTTACAATAGCAAGAATCTTTTCTTTTTTGAGTTCATAATCTTGCAGAACATTTTCCACTAAGGCCTGGAGAAACTGACTGGTGTGATGAGCTTTAGTGTCCTTTACTGCCAGCGTCTTGGTAAACAAATTTTTTGTTGTCACAAACAAATCGAACATTTATAGCAATCTTTTTCACTCTGTGACGTGTGCAGGCATCCATTTTAAGATATATAAAGCGTCTCTTGAGAATCTTTTTAAGATCTTCTTTTTGGTTAAAGGCTTCTTCAATCACTAATTTTCTAATACTTTCTCTCTTTCCAGAGAAACACGAAGTTTGCGGGCCATTTCTCCATTAAGAGCTGTAAAAGCTGTTCGAGCAAATAATGATAATGGTACACCGTCCTTCACAACAAGCTGTATGAGCTGTCTTTTAAAATTGTTACAGTAATTTTGTCACTTACAAAATATCTTGTTACTGATGTTTGAGACACTCTTTTTGTCCTCCTTTGCCTGGCGGGAAAATGCTGGGCACTGTTTTTTTGTGTCACTCTGATCCTTCTCAGTCACAGATTTGAAAACTTCTGGGTGGAAGCGGTTTAAATGTCTTTTTAGATTGGAAGCTCTTGTAGGAGCGTTTTTATCGCTTCCTGAATATGCACTGATTTTGACATCACAGCATTTGTTTTCATCTGGGTCACTTATCTTACACTGACACAAAAATATTTTTTATCTTCCGTCAGTGTGAAATGCTCAAAGACAGCTGACTTCATAGGAAGCTTCTTAGACATTTTATAATAATATAAATTCGTCCTCAAAATAATTTTGTCCTATGAAAAAAAAAAAAGGTATATTGTAATCTCTGAAATGAATAAATATAACTTTGGGTAGAAATAAAACAAACTTTGCATAAATCAATAGTACAGATATGTCATGACAAATAAAAAGTATTTTAATATGTGTTTTATTAGATATCTTTATGCTGAACTTCAGTATCAGGCTTTTCTCTGGATACAGGGCCTGATGTATGAAAACGGTCTTAGTCTAAAACTTTCTTTGTTGCCCATAGCAACCAATCAGAGCTCTGCTTTAATTTCTCCACAGCACTATATAAAAGGGGAGCTCTGATTGGTTGCTATGGGCAACAAAAACTTTTACAACCTAGACAGTTTTCATACATCAGGCCCTGGGTGTTTTAAAATTTATACTGCTTCACAGTCTACAAAGTGAAACTACTAGCAGTGCTTTGGCAAACTTTTTTACAACTACAGTACTTTCTCACTGTGTGTTTCTGTATTTCTAAATATGAGATGTTAGAAAACAGTTTTCCCCCCTTAAATTCTATGTATAGCATATATAAGCCATCAGAGCAGCTAGATCTCTCCAAACAAGAGCTCAGAGGAGAAGCAAGAAAACACATGAAGCATACAGAGGAGACATTATTATACTTGGTTTGAATTTATTGCTAACCAGTTTTATTGAAAGTTTAGGATACGGCCCTCTTGAAGTACTTGCCTTAAAGTGGTGTGTTTCGGTGCCGAGCGGGACGAAAGAAATTTCGACGGGCTGATTCATTGCAGGGGGTCAGGCTCCGGGCCCTGCCTTTCTCCTCAGGCTCTGTGTGGTGAAGTGTGTTTTCCCATTCGCTACTCAGCAGTGGGGGTTAGCATATTTATTAACTTCAAGCCCTTCTTCCGAAAAGAGCAGGGAAATTGTGTTCTCCAACACAATTACAGATAAAGTCAAGCTTTCCAGTCCTCATGTCCACAACACTTGTATACTTTGCTTACTGCAGATAATGGTGCTAAACCTTGTAAGTTCACTCAGAACTCAGTCCCATCATTCCGTGGGGGTGAGGTTACTCCTCTCAGCTATCAGATACCAGTCTTTTTAGTATGCAGGTTACCATAGAAACCTGTGTGCAGTGAGAGACCTGCTGAACTTTCTATAGTTCATGACTGAAGTAAAATCTACTGACCAAAATATTTACAAAATGGTGTCTATAACAGTCCCTTTATGTAGTAAGCAAACTTCTTTAATCCTGTGTTCTCTAGCAGATCTGTGATGAGTGCAGCCCTTCCTTCCCCGTGCTTTTTCCTTGATCTGTAGCAAGAAGCTTCACAACTGAGCATGTACATAAAGTGCAGCACACATTCATTTCAATTAAGAGCCTAGATGCTTATATAAGGAATAGAGCAGACCTTTACAGGACATTTCATTATTTTCACAAATTCTTATGAAATATATTCAGCACATACTGCAATGAACTAACTGGACCAATTTATTAAATATTTTGGGAGTCGGAGTCGGTCTATTTTATTCCGACTCCGACTCCACCAAAATGGGCTCCAACTCCACGACTCCGACTCCTGAGATAAACCCATATGGCACAGCCAAAAAGCACGGTGGAATGCAGTTGCTGCAGTAATTGGATTGACTGCTAGGTGGCCAACATATTTGCAGGTAAACATCGGAAAATCCTTGCAGCCATTAATTGTTAATGGCTGCAAGGTTTGGTGAGTAAGGGTATGTTCACACAGCTTATTTTGGGGCGCATTTCGCCGCGTATTGCGCTTAACACGCGGTAAAATGCGCACCACAACTACGGTAATTCATAGCGCTCATAGAGAACTATGGATTACGCCTCTCTTCTCCGCATGTACAATAAGTGACATGTCAATTATTTGCAGCGATTATGCGCCGCGAGTAATGCATGTCTATGGGGCTGCCTCAAGAGTACACAAAATGTATTGTGGCTCATGCTGTACGCACCGCAATACACAGTGTGAACATACCGTAAAGGTACAAATACATGGAACCTCCTCTGTGTGGTCACGTTGCCACCACTACTTGGCTGCGAACCACTGCTGCACCCCGCACCAGTAATTTTTATGTGGCTTAATAGGCAGCTGCATGAATTTGCAGGTGAACACTTCTAAAACTGCACAGCCAGTAACGAGCAATGAACACTGAAGAGAAGTTTGTTAATGGTCACATGATTTTGAGGGTTTTCACCTGCAAATCCATGCAGCCAGTTATTGATCTAATAAAAAATTTCTGGCTCGAGGTGCTACAGCGGTTCACGGCCACACCAAGAACGTTACGTTTATTTCTACCCTTAAACTGCTGTTTAGTTACATATTTGAAAGCCAATTTATAGTATATATGAAAACTGCTTCGGTTGCGTTAGAATTGGTGTGGGCATTGGCAGTTCCCGCCAAGTGAGTCTTAGGGCATGTTCACACAACATAATTTTACACGTGTTTTGGCGCATATTTTGAGTTGAAATATGCCACAAAATAAGCTTTAAACAACGTTCTATGAAGCTCTCATTGATTCCAATGTAAAATACATGACTTCATTCACATGACACATGTTTTACAAGCCTATTTGCGATGCATATTCTGGAGTGATTTCACTTGCATAAATCTAAGTGCCTTAACAATTTTTGATGTATTTTACGCCAGTAAAATTCCCATAGAAACAGAGGTGGAGATTATTTTTTGCCACGTAAACACCTCCAAATACCTCCAAATACATTTCAAAATTCTCCTCTAATCAGGTGTATTTTGAAGCATAAATTTACACTTCAAAATTACATTGTATGAACATACCCTTAGTATTTAGCCACATGGTGCGGCTGTGGCTGTAAGCCACTCCTCATCAAAATGTACATAAAGGTGTTCACACTGCATATTTGCAATGCAATACGCCCGAAGTACACCCCACAAATACGGTAAAATCATAGCTCTGACTGAATGCTATGATTTCACAGCATATTCTATGGTGCATACTGTGCGCCCGTAGAAAGAAGTGAGGCTGAATGGCAGCCTGGACTGGAGTGCTATGGAAAGTACGTGCTGGCCAGCGCTTATTTCCCACAGTAGTAGGCCTAGGGATTCAGTTTAAGAAGGTCAGTGGTGTCCTGGATGTAGCTAGGAGAATCTCTTGACCATGGGGTTTAGGAGATTTTCCACCCAACCTGAGATGTTTTTTGTAAATGTTCCAATGCTCGAAATGATAGGCCTCCCAGGGTTGCTGTTTTTGTGGATATTGGGGAGCTTATAGAAGCAGTCCAGCCTGGGGTCCTCTGGGATAAGTAGATTACTTGCCTCTGGATTGGAAACTTATTGATCATGTCTCATATAGGCCTCTGTAGAGTCACTTTCACGTTTGGATATGGATGGGGTTGAACAGCTGCTTTTCACTTGGATGTAGTCAGGTGTTTATTATGACTGTTACGCCCTCTTGGTCATCAGGTTTTTGCTCCGACAAAGCAGACCTAGACAAGGACCTCCTGGCCACAGAGAATCAGTTGGCGCATGAACTCGCACAGATTCACTATTAGGCTATGTTCACACGGCTTAAACTGGGACGTATTTCACGGCGTACTGCGCTAAATACGGGGTGAAATACGTCCCAGTCATTACGGTAATCCACAGTTCTCATAGAGAACTATGGATTACGTCTCCTCTCCCTGCTCGCACAATACGCCTTGGGGGGAGAAAAGTGACATGTCAATTACCAGCAGCGAATACGCGCCACTAGTAACGAATGTCTATGGGGCCGGTGGGCTGCCGCCCCCTCACCCCCCGCCCCTTAGGAGTCGGGGCGAGCTCCCGAACTCCAGCGTAGTTGCGGGACGTAATTACGCCGTGTGAACATACTCTTAATAAGATCTCTGAGTGGCCGCACATTGAGAGGAAGGAAGGGGAATATAAGCTAAGGCAAACTTTCAAACTTTGCAATATGGGCTCAATATCAATAGTAGCTTCATGTCACACTATATGTGAACTATGGAGGACAAAAATTACCATCTGATAGCAAACAAATAATAGCAAGAATTAATGATCCTTCTGTTACACCTCACAAGTTTGCAGATTGTTTATTTCTGACCTGTGTTAAAGAACTCTTCTGTTTATATTTTGTTATTTTAAGATCCTTTGAAGACCCTCGGGGCCATATGTATGAAATTTGGCATCTAAACACCAAATTTCATTCACATTATAATAGCCTAGAATGTGCCTGATTTATGAATCTGCTCTACTGCGGATCATAAATCAGGCGCAGTCTAGCGCTAGGATGACATTTCTGGCTCAGGTAAACCACTCTGAAAAGTGGTTTACCTGTTCCAGCAGTAATGCGCCTGGATTGCGAGCAAGCTTAATCTATAGCCGCTACGGCTAGTGCAACCCCCCCTGCACAACATCAAAATCAGGCTCATTACAAAGTGCCACTTGTGCTCTGTAATGCGGCTGATAATGAGGTTCAGGAGGATTTGTGCTAATGCGAACGGGGCTGCGTCTGATGTCTGGCTGAAAATACACCAGACTTCTGGCACAGCTCCATTCATACATGTCCCCCCCCCCCCCTTAGTGAATAAAGAGTCTGGATGTCAAGTTTCTTGTATAACATCATGTCTGACGGAGAAAACTAGTACTCTCGAAAGCTTACCATCAAATATACTCAGATTCTAAAAAGTGTCGCCTGATTTTTTTCACTCCTACTGCTTTCTATGATTTACACAGTACAACATTGTAACAGTACTACTGAAATCTGTAAAGAAAGGAAGAAAAACTCCAAATACTAGGTCAAACTGAGGTAAGGGTCTGAATGCTAATAAAAATAAGATTTTTTTTTTCTTCTTTTAAAAAGTTTTTACACAATCTTACAAACGGTTTCCTTTTCTAATGGTGTATAAATTAACGAGAAAAATGAGTATGATCCATTTTTTTTATATATACTAAAATAAGCTCCAGGAAAGAAAGCTATGACTGCAGCACGATCTATTGGAAGTTGTATTTCTTAAAGTCACATCCAACCCACCAAACAGCCTTTGAAATGGAGTTTAAAGCCAAGCCAGATAACCATACACAAACAGCTGTCTTGGGGTGTTTGCCAACTAATTTGAAAATATTAACATTTTAGCGCCGTATTCATGGCTTTTAAGTTTCCACACACATCTACAGCCATTACTGTATTCTGCACTGATAAGGGGCAAATGCCCCAAAAGAGCTGCCTGCAGATGGGTAACAGGCTTGGTTCTAAGCTCCATGTTTCAAGGCTCCCGGGTGGTTTTCACACAGCTTTATAGGGCTTCTTCTTAAAGAAGAATATTACCTCTTTTTGAGATATGTTTTGTTATATGTCTTTATAAGACAACCCCTTCAAATTGATGTTCCTATGTTGCATTTTGATGACGTATCAATAGGCCTGTTTATGGCCCCCAATGAGTTTGTGCAAGATTGCCAGTGACATCACTGTTTCTCTAGCAATTTGTTATGGCCATTGGCCACCTCGGTTTTGTCCAGCCGTGCTTTCTGTACTGTGGGACCCCAGTCTTATCATCTAAAATCTATTGATTTGCTTAACTGTATAGCAGACATTTCATTTATTAGAACCCTGTCAGAGATATAGAGAAATACTCCGCTACTAGATACATTGCTACATCTCTTGTGGATTGTACTAAATCATTTTCATGCCATGTCCCTCTTTATTACCTGTTTATATTGGTATATAAATATATTGTATCTTACATGTTTAAAAAGAGATGAGCTGTCAGCAATATGTAAGGTTTGCACAGTTTAGTCTCATTTCCAAAATAAGTTGTGCAAATCTGCAGCTTGCCAGTAGGTGGCACATTTTGTCTACAAAACTGTGTTTCAGGGACATCTGCATACTTTGGTGTGGCAACAGTAAAATATTTTCAGAATTTAGTCGAATACAGTGATTCCCAGTCCTATAACTGTAGGGGAAGCCCTCAAGATTTTTTGCCTGAAAGAAGCTCATTGTATGAATGAGTAAGGTATAATTCCTGCCCAGACCTATAATTTGGCTTAGATAAATGTACTGTTTTGCACAGAATCTTTGAGCAGGTTGACATCAGTTTGCCTTTGCTACTGATAAAGGTCTTGTTGTTACTGTGTTCTGGGGAACATATCATCAGGTCCTAAGTAAACACTGAAGGCTGCATGTATGAACGGGGCTGCGCCAGATATCTGGTGTTTTTTTAGGCCGATATCAGGCACAGCCCCGTTGGCTTCGCTCAAATCCCTCCCTTACGCCATTATCAGGCACGTTACATAGTGCCGGCGGCACTTTGTAATGCGCCTTGTTTCAGGGGGTGGGTGGTTGCGGGAGGTGGGACGCACTAGAACTGTACAAAGCTACATATTTATAGCTTTGCTACAGCGTTTGTAGCCGCATTACTGCTGGAACAGGTAGAGCACTTTCAAAGTGATATACCTGAGCCACAAATGTCATAACAAGCGCTAGAATGCACCTGATTTATGACCCGTTGTAGAGTGGGTTCATAAATCAGGCGCATTCTAGACTAATAATATGCTCATGAAATTTGGGGTTAACACGACAAATTTCATACATTCCGCCCTGAGTTTTTTAAAAACACTGGCCTAATTCTAAAGTAACCGAAAGAAGGCCCATCAGCCTCATTTTGACATCACACCATGGATGCAACTATAGCTGTAGCAGCTGCATCAGCTGCTATGGGGCCCAGAGCATTAAAGGGATTTTACCACAAAGGTATTTCATGACTAATTTGTCCTGCTTCAGCTTTCTGTGTGTATTATTTGTTTGAACGGCATATCATGTGACCCAGCAGGCTTGACATCCCCATGTATTTCTCCAAACAAAGGTCTGTTCATGTGAAGAGCTGTGAGTAGCTACAATGTAGATGAGTGGTTAGCACTTCTGCCTTTCAGCATAGGAGTCCTAGGTTCAAATCCCTGCAGGAACCAAATATATGGATTTTTTTTTCCTCAATGCACATACCTGATTGAGGTTTATTTATTTTTGTATTTATTTGTAGTGTTTGACTAATTATTAAGGAGTACAGAGGACAGGAGTAGAATGATAGTACATGGGGTTAAACACTCAGTGAGTGTGTGTGATTACAAGTCAGGGAATAGACTGTGTGAGAGAAGTGATGCCTGAGCATGTGTGACCAGGACTGAGGAGCTCTCATCACTGGTCGTATCCCCTGGAGACAAGCTGCACACTATTGATCACTAAGGTAGCAGTTAAAACAAAAATGGTATAAAATTTTTAATAATGATGAATGGAGAAAATGTTTATTATTTAATTTGCAAGCTTCCCACATCAATTTTACTTTGTGCTAAAACCCCTTTAAGCGGCCCACTCAGGTGCAGGAACATAGTAACTTTTTTTTATGGATTAGTAAGTTGGTAGCTTTCTACTATCTAGCACTACTATGTGGGTTCTCTTATATTTGGTGATATTATCCATACATTTAATTATTGCTATTTCTGCTACTGTTAAGGTTTCCTGTCATTAGGTGGTGTAGCCCATCTCATTTACCTATGGGGCCCTATGAATTCTAGTTCCCCCCTTTTATCACACCTACGACATATGTTTTAACAAATGCTAAATGATACGCTTCTGGCTACCATTAGCTAATGAGTGTCTATGAATACCCTTACCGTATATTCCAGGAGATTTGGAGTTCCCAGTGAGATAAGAGCCTTGGACTGATATCTGTATAATTACATATCAGTATATAATTCACAATTATAAGCTGTGTTAAATACTATAGCAGGTTAGGTTAGATAAAAAGGTTATTCTCATAAGTATTTTTGTAACTTCACAGCATATGTTGCATAAGGCTAGTTTAATGCCATAACTGTGCATTTCTGAAGCCCAGTAGCTGTAGTAACAACCCTTGATTCCACGAGAACTTCAACATTGCTAACTAATGACATTTGGGCACAGTTTAGACCACGGGTGTCAAACACAAGACCCGCGGACCGAATGAAGCCCATCAACTTGTATTATCAGGCCCTGCACTTATTTCTGAGCTGAGCTTGGACTGAGCTCCGAGTCACATTTTTACATAGAAGGCAAGTGGCTTGATGTCATGTCAGATCATCTTGCCGCTTGCCTTCCCTGTATGTGCGGCAAAGTGGCAGGCGCACCTACTCCCCTTCTAGTCTCCACCTACTTACATTCCCAGCCCGCCTCCAAAGCGCCATTACTGAGGCAGAGACAGCAGACGCAAGGAGTGTAAAGATGGAGACAAGAAGTGCCGAAGCAGCTTTAGGTAGGTCATAGTGCCTTAGCAGTGCCTGTACCTTTTAGCTGCCTGTGTCCACGATTTCTCCCTGTGTCAACAAATCAGTAATTGGGGGAAAACATGGTGGCACACTGGCAGTAAACAGGAGGCGCGTTATGAATAGCAGGGTGGGCCCTTCTTTTCCCTTCCTAGGCCCACCCTGCATTTTGCATTTGCAATAAGCAAATAGCTATGAATACAGACAGGAGACTGTTTACCTACAGGGATTATATATCCTACAGGGGATGTAAACCCACAGAATACACTTATATCTTCCTATCTACAGGGGGCTGTTTATTTACCTACAGGGGGTAGATATACCTGTCATCTACAGGTAGCTTTATACCCACCTATCTACTTACCGAGGTCGTATATACCTATCTACTGTACATACAGGAGGCAGATATACCTGTCATCTACAGAGGGCTTTATACCCACCTATCTACCTAAAGGGCTAATTGTAACAGTAATACTGTACAGCTGTAACTACTCAATAGCTTGCTTAACTGTTAAGGAGAAGTTCCATTTATACAGTTTTAAAATTACATCGACTATTTAAGGTACGCCATGATGCCAATGTGGCCCCTGGGGAAAATGAGTTTGGCACCCATGGTTTAGACCATGGGTGCCAAATGAATCAAGGGCTAAACCAACATTATGGTTGTCCTCAAAGGTCGTCTGTAACTGCTTGACTGTATAAATGTAACTACTCCTAAACATATTGTTAAACAATAGAAGTGTCCCAGCAGGCTTTCTATGGTGTATGTACCTCTATGGTGGGTTGCTCATAATGTAGTTCAGATTGTTCCACCAGAGATTTTATGCTGCACCATGTGGTCAGGAAAAGGCCAAAATGACGTTTATGGTTATATACCTACCCCTTCCACCTCTTTATACCAAGCAGCTAGGCTACCAGAGCTAGGCCACTTCCTGTGAGTTGCTGAACAGAGCGAGGTGGAAGTGGGCATCAGAGGTCCAAATCCAACATGGTACCTGCTTCTTATACTGGTGCCTCTGCCCAGGCTGAAAGTGAAGAGCCAGTAATTCTGTGTCCATCCATGCTTGCTGTGTCTAACCTCTCGCAGGCCACATAAAATGACATAGTGGGCCACATTCAACCTGTAGGCCTTGAGTTTGACACATGATGTAGGGAAAAAAGTATTTAAAAATAATCTAACATACAATAGTAACAATACCATAAACCCATTGAAAAAAAAACTCGGTTTATACTTATGAAGATGGACGGTCATCATTATTTTCCATTGTTTTGTATCCATGCCAAAAATACTTAACTGCAGCCTCAAAGTAACCCTCGTGCTCCCTATTGCGCAGCTCCCTGCTCACTAGTTTGTGCAGATGTTTCATATTGAACATCTCAGTGTACGCCTCAGAATACTGCAATCTAGATCACAGAATCAGCCGGAAAAGTCTCCAAGAGCGCTCTGCTCCATACTGTGTGCCATGTGGTCAAGCTGTATTTCATGTTATTTTTTGAATACACACATCACATTCCATTACAGCGCAGATGACACTGACTGTGAAACCGAGGTTTCCGGAAATTATTTCAGCTGAGTCATGTTTTCACTCTTCCTGTGTTTCTAAAGAATTCTCTTCAAGATATAATGGAAAAATTGGATGCTATTTTCTCCATTTTGGGGACTCTCTTACGATTAGACGGATTTTTAGGTGTTTCATATAGAAACATACTGCCAAGTACAACTGGGATCTGGTGATAAAGCTTTATTTTGGGGCTTAGAGGACAATCTTGTTACTACATTTCTTAGGCCTCATGCACAGGCAGCGGCATAGGTACAGTGGCCGCACTTGCCACACAGATGTATCGCTGGGTCACAGACCCAGCGATGCAGTGATCGCAGCCACCGTCTGCGCAATTCAGACAGCAGCTGAGAAGATGCCGGTATACACTGATATTGGCCACTCAGCCCACTGAAGGCAGCGGCAATGACATCACCGCACCCAGGGCCGGGACAAGGCATTTTGGTGCCCATACGCCTGCCTGTGGCCCCATACGCCTGCCTGTAGCCCCTATACGCCTGCCTGTGACCCCTATATGCCTGCCTGTGGCCCCTATACGCCTGCCTGTAGCCCCTATATACCTGCCTGTGGCCCCCATACGCCTGCCTGTGGCCCCATACGCCTGCCTGTGGCCCCATACGCCTGCCTGTGGCCCCCATACGCCTGCCTGAGCCCCCATACGCCTGCCTGTGGCCCCATACGCCTGCCTGTGGCCCCCATACGCCTGCCTGTGGCCCCCATACGCCTGCCTGTGGCCCCCATACGCCTGCCTGTGGCCCCCATACGCCTGCCTGTGTGCCCCATACGCCTGCCTGTGGCCCCCATACGCCTGCCTGTGGCCCCATACGCCTGCCTGTTGCTCCCATACGCCTGCATGTGGCCCCCATACGCCTCCCTTTGGCCCCAGACGGCTGCATGTGGCCCCCATACGCCTGCCTGAGCCCCTATACGCCTGCCTGAGCCCCCATATGCCTGCCTGTGGCCCCTAGCTATATACCTGCCTGAGCCCCTATAGCTATATACCTGCCTGTGTGCCCCTATATACCTGCCTGAGCCCCTATAGCTATATAACCTGCCTGAGAGTGACCCTATATCTATATACCTGCCTGAGTGCCCCTATATCTATATACCTGCCTGAGAGTGACCCTATGTCTATATACCTGCCTGAGAGTGACCCTATATCTATATACCTGCCTGAGTGCCCCTATATTTATATACCTACCTGTCTAAGGGGACAATATACATATACCTGCCTGACTGAGAGGGCATATCTATATACCTGTCTAACTGAGGGGACTTATATACCTATAATTAAGGAGTTACTGGAAATGTGAGGATTCTAAGATATTTGTGTCCAAATCTGCAGGGACGAGTATTGGCCGGGAGCAATCAGCGAGAAGGTGTGAACCGGATGGAGAAGAAAAGGGAAAGTGAACGACGCTGATCAGAAATGATGTCTCCGGTGAGTCACTAAATGTAACTGCAGTGTAATCCCTTATATTTCTGCAGAGCGTCTACATACAACTAGTATCTACCACTATATGGTCACTGTATGGGGTAATATACGTCTTCAGAGCTTGTGTACAGCTGATCACATGTGGGGGTCGTGTTTGGTCAGGGTCTGGCAGGAGTATTTGAGCCTTAAGGAGTAATAGTTTTGGGTCTTGGTTTTGTAGGATTGTTTTTTAGTAACAATCATTTGTCTGGTAGATTTGCTCCATGTATCGGTGGATTATTCGGTGACTGTTATTTAGGGGTATTACACTGTCATATGGAGGGGAGCGATTTTGAAAAAGCAAATTTGTCAGGGCTGATTTTCATTGTGCAGTGACTGCTGAGGAGATGGACTGGAGCTATGTGGAATATGCAGAAAATTAGTGACAGGACCTGGCGCAGGGATGAGAGGAATTAGTGTGTATTAGTAGTATGGGGCCACAGGCAGGCGTATGGGGGCCACAGGCAGGTATATAGGGGCTACAGGCAGGCAAAAATAACAACATTTATACTCACCTTACCTGCTTCCCGGCCGCGCGCTCCTCTTCTTTTCCGGCCGCGCGCTCCTCCGGCAGCTCCTCGGGCGCACGGCCTATGACGCGCTGTGCGCCCGAGGAGAGGCAGCGTCGCGATGACATCACTTCATCACGACGCTGCCAGCTGAGCAGCACGGGGCGGCGGCGGGTCCTCAGCGCTATGAGGACCCGGCGGCCCTGCTGTGTCGGCCCTGCGGCTTACCGGAGGATCCAGCGATCCTCCGGTGAGCGGGTCCGACACTGTCTGCGGAGCAGGGAGCGCTCGCTCTCTGCTCCGCAGAAGCGGTCAAGGAAACCGCCGGCGCTTCAGGCCCCTGGCAGCGGCCTGGCGCCCGGCGAGGATCGGGGCCCTGCCTGCACCCCTTAGGGATAGGTAGAGGTAGGCGCCCTAGGCGATCGCCTACCTCTGCCTACCCGTCGTCCCTGCCCTGATCGCACCACTTCCTGTACTAGGCTTTAAGCCTATGCCTAGGAAATGGTGTCCTGGAGCGGTGTTCAGCAGAGAAAGAGAGGTGAGCTGAGGTGAGCATTATTTTTATTTTTTTAATAGTGGGGGGGGAGGCGGAATACCTACCCTAAGTGGCCCTAACTACGTACCATAGCTGGCCATATCTACCTGCCTACCTACCAGAAGGGGCCCTATCTACCTAAAAGAAGCGTCTTCCTATCTACCTGTCTAATCTGGGGGAGGCTATCTAATTTATGGAGTGTGTTCCTACAAACTGGTGGTACAAATGAGGGCCCTATAGTTGGCTGGGGGGAACTTTCACTGTTTGGAGTCTAACATGTTTGTGTGGTAAATTCTGCAGGGACACAGAACCCACCCTTCCCCCGGCCCACCACCAAAGCCACCCCAGAAAAAGAAAAAAATTTTTATTGGGTAACCAGAAAAAAAAAAAAGGCAACTGTGTCATTGTTTTTGGATTTAGTTTTTGCTGGATTATACAAGGTCCAGCAAATACCACCACTATAATGTTACCGACCAAACCAGTATACCCAGACCAATATTGCCAAGCCACAACATACAAATACTAAATTATACCTCCACCTATCACTACCATATACTGACTAGCACCACCATAATGATATTGGCCAAATCAGTATACCAAGAGCAATATCACAAAACAACAATATACAAGCACCTAATAATAGCGCCACATCATCACCACATATCTGCACCATGAAAATACTGAATTATACCACCATACTGTTACTGAATATAAACCATTACACCAAGACCAATACTTCCTCCATACAGTGACAGTATAGTGGTGGATACCAGGTACACGGGTGCTTTGCAAATAGTTTACTTACAATTACACAGGTGATGTCTTGTCTGATGACTTGTTCACTTTCCCTTTTCTTCTCTATTCGGTCCAGACCTCCATGATGACTACTTCCGTCCACCACTCGTCCCTCCAAATTTTACAACACAAACACCTGAGACTCCTCACTTTTTTTTTATAATTTTCCCAACTGAGTGCCCCCCCTTATACAAACTCCCCCTCCATAATGGCCCAAATGGTAATAATTACCCCCCCGTAATGATATCCCCCCCCCCAGTATGTAAGCAGGTAGATTCAGGGTCCCCCAGTCGTTGAGTAGGTAAAATGGGCGGTAGCTAGGTAGCTTAGGGAGATGTAGGTAGCTTAGGTTCCCTCTGTAGGCAGAATAGGCCCCCCTGTAGTTTAGAGGCCCCTATAGTCAGAATAGCTCCCCCTATAGTCAGAATAGCCCCGCTGTAGTTTTAGGGAACCCAGTAGGCAGCATAGCCACACACCCCACCTCCCCCCGTAGTTTAGGGACCCTTGTTGTCAGGATAGCCCTCTCCTGTAGTGTCAGGGCCATCTCCATTAGTGTCAGGGCAACCTCCTTCAGGGCCCCAACTTTTAGTGTCAGGCCACCTCCTTCAGGGCCCCCTCCTGTAGTGTCAGGGCCACCTCCTTAAGGGCCCCCTCCTTTAGTGTCAGGGCCACCTCCTTAAGGGCCCCATCCTTTAGTGTCAGGGCCACCTCCTTACCTCCTTTAGTGTCAGGACCACCTCCATTAGTGTCAGGGCCCCCTCCTTCGGGGCCCCCTTCTTTAGTGTCAGGGCCACCTCCTTCAGGGCCACCTCCTTTAGTGTCAGGGACACCTCCTTCAGGGCCCCCTCCTTTAGTGTCAGGGCCACCTCCTTCAGGGTCCCCTCCTTTAGAGTCAGAGCCACCTCCTTCAGTGCCCCCTCCCTTAGTGTCAGGACCCCCTCCTTCAGGGCCCCCTCCTTTAGTGTCAGGGCCCCCTCCTCTCAATCTGCTCCCGGCCCCAAGCCGGCTGCTTTAGGCATGGGGCCGAAGGCAGGAAGCTCGGCAGGCGGCGCGCTGCCTGCAGAGCTATGTACGGCGGTGGCAGGAAGCGCACAGCTCTCTCTTTTCCCCCGCCATTCATCTTAATTGTATGCGCGTTGTAAGGACATGCATACATGTAAGAGATAGCCACTGTGAAGCAAGGGGCGGAGCCTGCTGCTGCCGGCAGGCACCCCCCTTGCCTCACAGACCGAACGGGTCCCATAGAGCAGTACCGATTGTACTGCCCTAACGGCGGCCCTGCAGTAAATACCTGTATTTGTACTGACGTGCAGCATACAGATAACATGTCAAATTGTTCAGCATAAATTCCAACAAAAACTAAACACACAAAACAAAAGGCACCATTTTTTAGGGGGAGAGGACAGACACTTCATCTGTTTAACCTGTTTTTCTTTGGCCCCATTTGAAATGAATTTTCTTCTATTGAACAATTCCTTTTAATAGAAATAATTTTCTGCAGTGCGTTACACCACAGACATCCTACACGTCAAGTAGGGACCCGGTCGTTGAAAAGTATTGGTCCACAGACGGTGTCCGGAAGTAGGGGGCCCCAAGCTGAAGTTTTGCACCCGGGCCTATGAGTCTTTAGCTACACCCCTGTGCACAGGACTGTGTTATGTGCAGTCTCCAAGCTGAATTGCAGCACCAGTAGACTTCTATGGTGCTCTACTGTACTCCTTCTACCTCTGATATACAAAGTGACACATAGGGTGACATATGATTTTTGGCGCCCAGGCGCCATTTTTTTTTTTGCACGTATTAGTAGCATAGAATGCGTCTGAATCTATGAACCTGTTCTGCTGCGGGTCATAGATTTAGCGCTTTCTAGCTACAAAGCGAAACTTCTGTCTCCGGTAAACCACTTTTACAGCTTTATAGTGTCTCTGCTATTCCTTTGCATCTAGGACAATTTCACCAAAATATAGTATTGTACTGACCAACCTCTTGCCATATCTGTTCTTTATCCTGATCAACAAATTCTTAATTTCAAATCAGGCACAAAAAAAATTATAAAAATGCAATCTAAAACTATTACAACTTGTATAACGAAGATAATATTATGCTCAATATAGTTTAGTGGGTATAAATATAGACAAAAAGCAAATATTACACAGTAAAAAAGTTAATTACAGATCAGACAAGGTATGAGAGCCCTGCTTCCAAGAGCTTACAATCTATATGGGTAGAGGGATGAGACGAAAGGTGAGAAGCGTTTGGCTCACACAATGGACCACCCATGTTTCATAAATATTGGGTGGTTACTTAAAAAAAAAAGTGGATGAACCTGCCACCCAGACAGAACATCTATATACAGATAAGTGCCTGTGAGTGCCCAAGTGCAGGGAGTGACAGAAGTGTGTGACTGAAAGTTGGGGGTTAGCAATTAGGAATCTTGGTAGGCCTGCCTAAGATGATGTATTCTCAGGGCGCACTTAAAACTATGAGGGTTACGAGATTGCTTGATCATCCGTGGTAGCACATTCCAGAGAACTGGTGCAGCACATAGACTTGAAGACAGGCATGGGAGGTTTGGATTATTGAGACATTTTATCTAAAATCATCAGCAGATTGCAGAGACCGGGTAGGTTGATAGAAAGAGATGAAGGAGGAGATGTTGGGAGGTGATGGGGGGGGGGGGGGGGCGGCGCAGTGAAGAGCTTTATGGGTGAGAGTTTTTAGTTTGTTGCATTATCAACTGAATTGGCAACCACTGCAGTGATTGACACAGGGTAGAGGCATCAGTATAGCGATTGTAAAGAGAGAAGACCCTGGCTGCTGAATTCAGGTTGGATTGGAGAGGGGCAAGTTTACAGAGAAGGGGACCGATAAGCAGGGAGTTACAGTAGTTACAGTAGAATAAAAAGTATAAGGGTCAATAAAAGTCTGGGTTGTTCCCACAGTAAGAAAAGGACGGATTCTAGAGATGTTCTTGAGGTGTAGGGGACAGGAGCGGGCAAGGGATTGACTATAGGGAGGGAAGGACAGATCAGAATCTAGTATAACCCCAAGGCAGCGGGCCTGCTGCATAGGAGTCATGATGGTACCACACACTGAGACAGAAATAGCTCGGTGGAGTTGGGTAGCTCATGGCAGTTCATGGTTCAAGTTTAGTTTTAGTGAGGTTTAATTTGAGATAGAGACAGGACATGATGTCAGAGACAGTGGACAGACAATCACTGGTGTTTTGTAGCCGGGCAGGAGTGATGTCTCGGGAAGAGGTGTATAGTTGAGTGTCATCAGCGTAGAGATGGTACTGAAAACCAAATCTGCTGATGGTTTGTACAATGGGGGGCTGTGTAGAGTGAAAAAAGGAGCGGACCTAGAACTGATCCCTGAGGAGCCCCAACAGCAAGAAGAAGAGGAGAGGGTGTCGAACTTGCAAATGAAACACTGAAGGAGCGGTCAGAGAGGTAGGATGAGAACCAAGTGAGAGCGATGCCCTTGAGCATGCTGAAAAGTTGGTGATCTACAGGGTCAAGTGTTTTAAAGAGATTCAGAAGAAGCAATAACGAGCAGTTGCCCTGATATTTAGCAGTGAGGAGGTCATTTGAAACTTTAGATATAGCAGTTTCTGTGGAGTGTAAAGTGTGGAAACCTGATTTGAGAGGGTCGAAAAGAGAGTTAGCAGAGGGATAGCAGACTAGGCGAGAGTAGACCAAGCGTTCCAGGAGTTTAGAGATGAAGGATGGGTAAGAGCTAGCAATATTTAGTAGAGTTCCACTGTGGATAAAACCATATGGTACCAGACTCTAAAAATAATGCAGCAAAATGCTACTGTCCTCTACACTGAGAAGGGAGCATGACTGTGACTGCCAGCCTCACTCCAGCACTACACTGTAAGCCCTGCTGACAAAACAGTTCCGGTGTCCTGACATCCTGGTAAAACTGACTAATATGAGCTTGTGCAGTATTAGTGCCAGTTACAGTATACCATTGTTGTGCTCTAACAGACATTTAAAGCAGTTACACAGAGCCACAGCCAACTTTCTGGTTAAGCTGTGAGTGGTTCCATAGCAGTGATTGACACATTAACTTTGCTATTCCTAGCTATTCCTGTTACACTGACATGACTGCATGACATTTATAAACTGTAGTGCACAAGGCTACAGAGCTCTAAGTGGTGAAAGCTTTTCATTTACTTAGGTAAACAAAGTCTGTTGCTAGAGATAAGACTCTGCAGGGAGTAACTCACCATGGTCAAATAGGAGATTGTGGCGTAATCAGATAAGAGACAGAGGAGAGAGAGGTGGTCAGGGTCTAGTAAGCTGTCTAGTAGCATCTCTCTACAACAGTAAAATGCAGTGTCATGTACTGTTCTCTACATGTGCCAGGATGAGTGGCTCCTTTGGACACTAGCTGAGAGCAGAGCAGCCCTTTCTGGTGCTTTGTGTGTACAGAACATGACCCAAATAAACTCTTGTCCTCAACATAGAAAGTTATTTCCAGCTTCCCGGAGCTCTTTATTTTATATTTAAGGATTAGATCTACCTGTATTAGTTATCTGCTTCATTTTCATTAATATACACGTTTGATTGACATTTTGGGGCTTCGAATTACCATTTTTCAACAGTTATAGTTTCAACATACAAAGTTCATCCCAGAAGCAATTAACTTTGTATGAAAAATGATCGCACAAAACAAAAAAGCAATAAACACAATTCTATAATCTAATTTTTATTAATAAAAGTCAACAAATGTAAAAAAAATATATGTTTGCTATCTTTTCAACAAGGCAGTCTTCGTTCACCCCCTACCCTACATAGGCCAGAAGATACAATTGCTATAAAAGACTGGCTACTGCTCTGGCGAATACAAGCCATCCATGTATTACATAAATGACCATGTATCTGAATGGCTGCCATCTAATACCACTACTACTACTGCTCCTAGCCATTTTTGGGTGTTTTTAGCTGTTTGTTTTGGGTCATTATCCTGTTTGAGGACCTGTGACTGAGACCAAGTTTTATGACACTGAGCAGCACATTTCACTCTAGAATGTCTTTATAGTCTTGAGATTTTATTCTACACAGATTAAAGACAATGGGGCAGATGTATCAATAGTGTCTTACGTTTAGACAGTGTAAAGTTAGACTAGACAGTTTTATAATGTGCCACATTTATCATAGTGTTGATAAATCTGGTGCAGGCTAGAACTGTCTAGTCTAACTCTGTACCATAATTAAGTTGTCTTACTTTCACACCAGAAACGGCGACAAAATCTGGTCGCATTTTTGAGCCCACTTAAGCCACGCCCCCTTCCTGCTGAACCACGCCCCTTTTACGAGGCCACGCCCCCTTTGTCGGACGAGGCGCAGAAGCGTCTGAAACTGTCTAAAACACATAGTAAATGTGGCGAAAAGCTGGTTTCTGGTGCAAATGGAGCCAGAATTCTGGCGCAACTGCTTTGATAAATCTGCCCCAATATGTTCCAGATGCAGCAAAGTAGCCCCAAATTACAAGTGAGCCTTCTCCATTTTTCACAGTAGGTACATTGTTATTTTCTTTGTATGCTTCATTTTTGAGCCTGTAAACATAGAGCTGATGTGATTTGCCAAAAAGCTCCAGGTTTGTCTCATCTGTACAAAGGACATTCTTCCAGAAGCTTTATAGCTTGTGTATATGCATTTTGGCAAATCCTAGACCTCCTCTGTGTCTTCCATTAAGTTTACCTCTAATATCTTTGGATATTGTTCTGGACTTATTGGTCACCATTTGTATTATCTATCTCTTCAAAATGTAATTAAGTTTCCTATTACAGCCATGTCCAGGAAGGTTGGCTACATAGACCTTAAACATCTAAATAATATGTGCAACTGCAGTAACAGAAACATCAGTCTGTTTGGAGATGGTCTTATAACCTTTACCTTTAACATGTTTGTCTATAATTTTCTTTCTTAACTCCTGAGAAAACTCTTTTCTTAGCTTTCTTTGGGCCATACTCACGCAGTGTGTTACACACCATGATACCAAACAGCACAATGACTACTTTCCACCATTTAAATAGACAGACTGAATGACTACAAGTTTGAATACACTTGTGATGCTGATTACAGGACACACCTTAGTTTAATAAGTCTGCATGGTCAAATTATTTTTAAGCTTTTCAAGTGGTACCATCATTTTTATTCAGACCAGTTTCATTATACATTATTGCAATTCAATTGCAATGTCTGATTACATCAGTTGATTTTCAGTAAATTTAAATTTACTATTACTTTGTCAGTCTCAAGTTATTTCACTGACCATTTTCACTGGAGGGTGGTTCTTGGGGCCGTCCTCTAGATTCAGTGGATACCAACCCTTTGTTTCACAGTAATGGTAGAGAGAACAGGCCTCATGATGATGTGTGTGGCACCTGCGCCGCTGTGTATGGGGCCCGGCGCAGCTGAAATAGGGCCCATGCTGCAGGTCCGGTTACAGCTGTGCTAAATGCCATTCATATAGAGTGATCTACGTACTCCTCCTGCGTGATGTGACCGAAGCAGCCGAGCCCTCCTCTCTCTCTGCTGGTGGGTGGTACGACTAATTAAATCAGTGAGGCCCTGCCTCATGGAAGGGGCTTCACTGATTCAAATTGTCCCGCATCCCGCCGTTGGCCAGAAGCAGCGTGGACAGAGAGAGAGGAGGGCCCAGCTCCGGTTACAGATCAGGAGAAGTAAGTAGATAACGCTATATGTATATTTAGTGTAGCTGTAACTGGGAGTGCGGGCCCTCTCTCATCAGCAAGGCCCCCAGCCATGTGAAGAGGGGGGGCCCCAGCCGTGTGAGGTGTGAGGGGCGGGCTAGCCACGTGAAGGGTCAGTTAACTACCTCCCTGGCTACTCCTACCTGACCACCTGGCTACCTAACTCTCTGGCTATTCTTACCTGCCCACCAGGCTACCTACCTCCCTGTCTAAAAGTAAGACACTATTGATAAATCTGCCCCATTGGAGGAGGGGCAGTAATGTGAGGGAGGGGGGCCTCCTCCATGTGAGGGGGGCCCCCAACCGGCTACCTACCTCCCTGGCTACCCACCTACCTTCCTGGCTACCCTACCTACGGGGGGGAGGGGGTACCCCTACCTAACTACGGGGGGGGCTACTGACCTAACAACCAGGGCACCAATGAGGTAATTATTACTATTTGGGGCACTATGGGTGGGGAGTTTGTACATAGGAGGGCAGACACAGGTAGGAAGATGATAAAAAAAAAAAGTGAGGCATCTCAGGTGTTTGTGTTGTGAATTCTACAGGGATGGGTCGTGGCTGGGAGAAGTCATCATGGAGGTCTGGAGTGGACAGAAAAGAAAAGGGACCATGAATGACTCCTCAGACAAGACGTCAAATGTGAGTCACTAAATGTAACTGCACTCGGTACACTTGTATCTACCACTATATGGTCATGGTATGGTGGCAATATTGGTCTTAGTGTAATGGGTTTATATTCAGTGACAGTATGATGGCATTATTCAGCATCTTTATAGTGGATAAATGTGGTGATGACTTGACGGTATTATATTGTCTTTGTATATTGTTGTTTGGCAATTTTGGTCTTGGTATACTGGTTTGATCAGTAACATGATAGTGGTGATCATGTGGTGGTATTTAGTGGCCCATGTAAAATAAACTGTACATAAACTGTACATTGTAAAATCCAACAAACACTAAATTCAAAAACAATGGCGCAATTGCATTTTTTTTCTGTGGTTGCTGGGCGGGGTTGGTGGGAGCAAGATTTGCGGGGGGCCCAGATGCTTCAGCCGTATGGGGCCCTGAAATTTCTGTTGGTGGCCCTGTAACACTATTAGATTAGTGCAGACCCCCTTTAAGTGATCAGTGTGCTTAGAACTGGGACTAGGTATTCTGGTACCCTAGGCAAATAACGCATATCGTACCCCAGCAATGGAAAATTCAGCCCACTACAAGCCTCCTTGCACCCCTTTTTCTGCCTGGGATGAAGTGGAGCCTTAGGCGATTGTCTACCTTCCCCTACACGTCGTACTGGCCCTGAATGTGCTTTCACAAAGTGGATGTAACTCAGAGTACAAAACAAGAAAAATCTTGAAAAATGTCATTTATAAATATTTTTTTACATTTAAAATATAAGTGTGTATATACATGTCACAACCCCAGTGACATGTATCTACACACAACCCTGACCTGGGCATGTATATTTATACTAAGGGCCTGCTGATTTCACTTACTCACTTAGTAAAGAGAGTATATGCCCTGCTGCTGAGCTCTCTCCCTGCTGTGACCTAGTTTTATCTTCTGCGGGTACATTTTAGTGAGGTGTGAGTCACCAAGCTTTGGAAGTTTGCTGTATGCGTCATAGATACCCAGCCTGAAGCCGAACTTCCATCTGATCTCCGACACCATTCCTTAAATTTGTACATCTGTAGATATCACGTATTTTTCTGGTAGTCAGCTCTAAAATAATTCCTGATAATATTCACTTAAAGCCACAACGGCCTACAAGGCTAAGCTTACTGAAGTGGTGCAGCTATCAAGAGTTTAGAGGTTGCAGTTACACCATGGATCTGCTATCTCAGAGGACCCAAAAGTCTTTCTTCCACAGCAGAGGACACCAATCGTAGAAATGTGACGTGGTAGGGGAACCATATGCAAAACTTGATTTATGGCCCTAAAGGCTCTACAGCTCTGGCTGTAAGTTCTTTGTTAAGGGCAATATAAATTATGGTAAAACTGCGAAAAGCTGAGATAAAATTTATATGACAACTGCATGATCTTAACACGATCAGTGGCTAAAATGCTGAACCAAGCACTTAGCTCTTGGGGGTTAAGTTTCTCCTGGAAGAGAGTACCACAGAGGTGTAGGAAGACTTATGGCCCTGCAATGCTCCCTGGGAAAATAAAAATGCAAATAATTTCTAGGAAAGAGATCTAGGTCTCTGGTTCCACTTATTGGAAGTAGATACTAGGAAGACTAAAATATTCAGCGCTAAAGAGGTGGAGGTAACTGGCTATCATACAACCTTAAAGGATATCTTGGCCATTTTCTTACCACTCTCCTTTAAACGCAATGAAAATAAGTGTGACAACCCTGCCCTATTCTGAAGCAGTTTAGCAGAATTTATATTATGAACTTTGCCCCCCGCAGCCAGCACTGCTGGCCATAAGTCTAGCATATTCAGGAGTCACTGCATTCCCTACCCACCTGCCGCTAATTAACAGTTTTCTCTATATCAATAGGCAGTTAGCTGTCAATTAGCAGTAACCATTTCATTAAGTGGGTAAGCCCATTAGGTATGTTAGCCTCTCACTGGATGGCTCCACCATTGGTTAGAAATATAAGCCTCCTATTAAGTAGGTAGGTAAGCACCCCATTAGGTAGGTACGTAAGTAGGACTCAATCCTTAGTAATGCCCTATTCTGAAATGAAAATTCAAAAAGACAAAAACTATCCCTCTTATGTTCCTCTGCTAGGCAGCTGGCTCCTTTCCGCTGCAGACAGCTTGATGTTATAATGTTGCCTGCATTGGGATGCTTCTCCTGACATCTTGTAGGCTACAAGCCTAAAGCAGACTATGGCCTACAAGAGTAAACAGCGAAGGTGGTGTGATGCATTGATGTTATCATGTCATATTAAACCTATCACTAACCTATGTAATCTTTCCCTCATCCTTCAAACATGCAACAGTCACACCTGTCCTCAAGAAGATATCTCTCGACCCACCATCTTTATCTATCGCCCCATCTCTCTGCTATGATTTGTCTCAACACTCCGCAAACAATCTGTATCTCTTGAACTGTCCCCTATCTTCATCTAACTCACTTCTTGACTCTATGCAGTCTGGTTTCCGACCCCAAGACTCTACTGAAACTTCCCTAATTAAAGTCATCAATGACTAAAATAACCTCAGAAGCCTCACGCCACTACTCTGTTCCCCTCCTCCTAGATCTGTCCTCTACCTTCGGCACAGTTGATCACTTCCTACTCCTACAGTTTCTCTCTTCCTTTGGCATCACAGACTTGGCTCTTTCCCGGATCTCCTCTTACCTTACCGACCAAACATTCAGTGTCTACCATTCTCCACTCTATATCCTAGGAGAGGGAGAGGAGCAGAGATGAGCCTGGAGAAGGTATATTGTGGAGTAATGAGTAATGTAATTAGAGCAGTGAGGAATCATAAGTAGCTGAACCATGACAACGGGCTGTCTACTTGCAAAATAAATGATGACATATTTTACAAAGAACAAAGCAGGATACATATGCACCCATGCCATACATTCTTTATTATTAATATTTTTTTAAAGTCACGTTACCCCTTTAAAGTTCTTTCTTTCAGGATTCATTGCTTTTTGATGACCAAAATAGTGTAGTCTGTTACTACAGAAACCAGACAGATGCTTATCAAGTCATTGACCCCATTATCGGTTTCTGGTAGCCATAACACTAATGTGAATAGAGTCTTAATGTTAATCCCCTTACATTGTTTTTTTTTTTTTTTTAGCTGAATACCTCATCCTGCAAACAGAAGCGATCCAACTAAGAAAATGGCAGCTGCAGAGAAATTAAATCCTCAAAGGCTCTCCCAAAGCCCAGAAAGGACTATGATCTACTTTATTGCAGTCTATAACCATTGTCCTACATGCAAACTATAAAATGCTGTAAATTACCGTCTGTGGTTTTTGCTGCCAGGCACTAAGGGCAATTGCAGTGAACCGGAATTCCCAGTGGCCGCCTTCCCTGTGTATGGAAATGTTTCAGCTAATGAAGTTAGAGAAAAGCAAAAAATTAAATTCTATAATATTCATTCCAAGTTTTAACCTTCTGTGAAGGGCTCAACCTTAGTTTATGTTTGACAGAAAACAGAGTTAGCCAGAAGTCAGTATTCCAAAGCTTGACATAACCTGCACCTACTCACCATAATACGTTGTGGGCATCTGTAGAAGGGGTAGAATGTCTGCCATCTATTAGGTACGTTACCACAAAACACTTCATAAAGTGCGACATACAGGAGTTTCCACACTACAATAATTAGCTTTTGACATGTAGGGAAAGGGACTATTACCAAATACATTGTTGTTTTGATTTTGCTTTGGTCAGAAAATAAAGAAGATTTTATCTCCTCGTAGAGTACACGAGTTTCTCTGGTTACCGACCATCTCTCCTCATCTCTCCCTGCTCTCTTTTATCTCTCATTGCTCTAAGCTGCTGTCAGTCAGTTGCAACCATGGTGAGCCACTCCTTGAGTCTTATCTCAAGCAATGGACTTTGTTTACCTAACTTAATGAAAAGCTTTCATTCTTTAGAGCTTTGTAGCCTTGTGTACTGCACTTAATAAATCTCCTGCAGTCATCTTACTGTAACAGGAATAGCTAGGAACAGCAGAGCTAATATGCCAATCACTGCTATAGACCTACCCACAGCCTAACCAGGAAGTGTGAGTCTAAAGCTGGCTGTGGCTCTGTGAAAAAGCATGGTGAGAAAACCCCTTTAAGTATTACATAAATAGTAAAAAAATCTAAAACTGAAAGTGTTGTCCTACTACGAAATAATCTGGGTGTAATGGTAGAGGAGGAGAAGGTGAAGTCTCTTGAATGCCTTCTTCTCTTCTACATTTACATGGGAAACCCCTATGACAGATGACATGTTTAGGGATAATCTAAATTCTCCATTGAATGTCAACAGTGCGGACATTGTGCAGACTCACAAGCAGAGCCCACACGATCGGAGCATGGAACCATTGTATATTGCAGCTGGTCCCATGTTCCTTTGGCCATAACCAGAGCTCACTCTGTCTGCATTGGCCCCCATGGCACGATCGCAGGGTACTGATGCCTTCCCTAGCAACCCAGAAACCTAACAAAGGCGCCTTGGTTGCCTGTGAAATCCAACGGCATTTTGTCATTGGTGGACCACGACAGGACCGCTGATTTGCGCTAAAACCGCAGTCTGTTTTCGGATTTGCCGTCAGCACCGTACATTCAATGTACAGGGCCGACAGCAAACCCGAGCAAAATCCAGCGGAATATACAACTGCATATTCCACCGGATTTTTAAAACGACGGTAAAAATCTGTACTGCATAGACTACTGCACGGATTCTTCACTGCTGTCTATGCAGCACAGAGTACCGTCGGATTGTTGGCTGAAAACCCAGTGTTGTGTGGACTTAGCCTAAAATGCATAGCAGTACATCTATGTAGTGCTATGTATTGTACCAGCGATCAACAGGTCACATATTTGGTACTACAGGGTGTGTAGTGACCTAGCCTATAAACCTGTCATGCTATTTAACCTGCACGATAAACGCCATAACAAAATGGCAGAATTGCGATGTTTGTTCATCTCGCAGCACATGAAATAGAATAAAAAGCGATTGCCAAAGTGGTACCAATGAAAATGTCAGTTCATTCCTAAAAAAGCCTTTATACAGCTTTGTATACAGAAAATAAATAAAGTTATGGCTAGCAGAAGATAGCAATCCAGAAATATTGAGTAACACAAGAAAATCACGCGGTGAAAATAAAACCATGTGGTTTTTTTTTCCATTTTCACGGCTCTGCTAAAAAAGCACTGTAAAAACACCAGTGGGTCCAAAATGCACCCTACACCCCTAGGTGAGTTTCCTGAGCGGTATTGAATCCAAAGTATGACTTCCTGAAGTTTCAACTTTTCTGGTGCCTTGGGGGCTTTGCATGACCCCACCAAAATCTGCGTTCGAAAAGCCAAATACCGCTCCCTCCCTTGTACGCCCTGCCATGCGCCCAAACAGCCGTTTACACCCACATATAGGGTATTGATGTAACAAATTTTGGGATGCTTTTAATCCAGGATTCCTTGTGAAAATGTAACATTTTCAGCTAAAACTGCATATTATTGGGAAAAATTTATTTTTTTCATTTTTATGGCCTAACCCTAAAAAAATTGTTAAACACCTGTGGAGTCAATATACTCACTACACCCCTGGATATATTCCTTAAGGAGTATAGTTTCTGAAATGGTCTCTTTTTAGGGGTATTTATTAAGTCTTAGAGCTTTATGGTGTCTGTAAACATTGTAATGGCTTCTAAAAAATATCCTAATGAAAATGAGACTCAAAAGTCCAGTAGGTGCTCCTCCTTCTCTGAGGCTTGTGGTGGTGTCAAATAGCACACTAGGACCACATATAGGATATCTCTAAAAACGGCAGAATTGGGGGAATCAATATTGAGTTACGTTTCCCTGGTAACATCTACTGTGTTTTAGTGAAAAATGGACCAAAATTAAAAATCTGCAAAAAAGTGACATTTCCCCTTCATTGAAATTTCCCCTTCACTTTGCTTTAACTTTGTTAATCCCTTAGGTGTTTCACAGAACTTCATAGATGCTGTTTTGAATACTTTAAGAGGTATAGTTTCTTAGATGGAGTCATTTATGGGGGTATCTAGCATACAAGCCCCTCAAAGCCGTATCAGAACTGGACTGGTCCCTGAAAAAAAATCTATATTGCAAATTTTCTTGAAAATATGAAAAATTACTACTAAATTTGTAAGCCCTCTAATGTTGAAAAAAAGGCATTTAAAAAAATGTGCCAACCTACAGTAGATATATGGTAGATGCTAGTTATAAACTACTTTGTGTGGTATAATTATACCTTATGTGCAAACATTTTTGAACTTTAAAAATAGCTAATTTTTCCAAATTTTCACAATATTTTTCACAAATAAACAAGGATTGTATGGACCAAAATCTCTTACTAACTTACCGTAAGGGTCCTTCTCCACGGCAAGGATTTCCAGTCGTTTTTTGATGCAGATTCAGATTTTCAAAACAGTCAAAAAAATGACTGTAAAATGATCTCCATAGACCTCAATAGAAAATCCACATTGAATTTTACACGGTTTTCTGAGGTCAGGTGTTAAAACCTACGTTTTTTCAAAAAAACATGTTGATTTTTACTCACTTGGTGTAAATTGAAGTTGCTGGGCCCAAATGCCCCAATCTGGGAGGAAGATCTTTTCATGGTTGAGCCTAGAACCATCTGTGAAATGGATCCTTTTTGGGAAATGTTTCATTCTTTTTAACTCCCATGTCCTTTTTATTTAATGAAGACTATTATGTACTGTAGCTCACATGACTTACCTATAACATGTTTATTGGTCATCATCTATCATGCACATTGGTGCTTGTTTGGCAGAGGGGAACGTCAGGCAACAGAGCATAAGTGCAACCTCTGCAAGCCTTGAAGCTACATCCCTGTACCTAACTACAGCATTAACAAGGTAGATAAAGTATTCCATTAATTTCCCGGCTATATGGCCATAGTATTCAGTGTGGGACTAAGCTCTGTTACTGGTAAAGTTGAATCCTCTCCCCTATGCTCACTTTGTTTTTCCCACATTACACAGCGTACATTGCTGGTCCATTTCACTTTCAATTTACTGGAAACAAGAAGACTTTCTGGCTAAGACTTCAGTTCTTGGGCATGTGACTGCTCAGCTTGTGCTAACACCAGACATATGAATTCTCTAATCAACCTAACCAGTTGGGCCAAGGTGCTGCTACACAATTCAAGTGGAACTTTTTAATGACTTTCTCGGAATCTCTTTCTGTGGAGTTTCTAAAACAGTATATTTTAGGAATTTGTTACACCTTTCAACAACCTAAGAGGAGAGGAAAATACAAAACACAATGTGCTGCGGTCTATTGGTTTGACTTGACCTTGTGCTTGATTTGTTGCAACTGAAATCTTTGTGCATTCCCAAGGGGCACATGTGGCATCTGGATCCATACCATTCTGCAGAAGTCAGAGATTTCACCAATGTGATCTTCTTACATTTATCAATGACATGTCAGATAATTTTCACTGGATTTCTTCTATAACCCCTAAAAGGGACACTACTATCAACATTTTTCTTTTGATATATTGACAGCAATATGAGAATACTACATGGATATTTTTTTTTTAAAAAAATAATAATTGGGTGGTTGGTTACCCCATGTGCATTACTTTCTCCGATAGCTCAGCAGTGGCAGGATTGCTTGATGGTCCTTCCTTCTGGTGGGCACTGGTCTGAGAAATGTAAATATTGTCAGCAATTCCGGAAGAAACACCCTCTCTTATCCTTTCATGTATTGCTCTTTTCATTCCCCTTATCTATCCCTATTCAGAGAGACTAGAGCAATTCTTACCTATTATTTATAATAAAACTACATACAAAGTACCAAAGTGAGATTAGTCTGAGCTGCAGTTCAGGAGTTTTATCTGTTTAGTAATCACAGCAGGAAAAGGACATGATTTTATATGTAATTGCCAAAATTAATTAATAAATAAAAATACTGCCAAAATCTTTAAAAAAATGTTTTCCAGGAATATTGTTGTTAACAAAAATACTCCTTTTGATGGAAGTGTCCCTTTAATGACAAATAACGTACATGGCATCCTCTTCCAATTCCTGGTTGCCTTCCCATTGCTGTCTAGTTGCCCCCTGGTGCCATGCTTGTGCTTCATTGGGGATTCCAAACCTCACCACTGCCCTCCTCCCAGAGCCTAAATAGAGAGACACTCTCTTTAATGAGGCAACCACTTAAAAAAAATCTTAATGTTGCATTATAAAATAGTTTTCTGCTGTGCCATAAGAATTCCCCAATAAACATATCAAAAAAGCTTTGACCTCAAACTCACTAAATATGTTTGGGCTTATCTCCAATGCCAACTGCAACTGAAGCTGACCGAACACCACGTAAAAAGGAGACTTCCCAGAGGATTCGCTAGGATGGTTATTGTACGTGAACTCAGCCCAGGGTAATAGAGATACCCAGTCATTTTGCCGGGCGGAGGCAAATTGGCGCAGATAATTCACCAGGGTCTGGTTGACTTGTTCTACTTGGCCATTGGACTGAGGAGGCTGACGAGAAGTCTAGTTTAATTTGCAGAAGGGAACAGAAGGCACGCCAGAAATTAGAGGTGAACTGTACTTCTCTATCCGAAACGATGTTGGCAGGCATCCCATGCAGACAAAAGATGTGGTTCAAGAACAGGGTGGCCAGCTGTGGAGCCGATGGAAGACCTGGCAGATGCGTGAAATGTGTCATTTTGGAAAAACAGTCCACCACGACACCAATAAACACCCATCAGAGGATGGAAGGTCCGTCACGAAGTCCATTGCGATGTGGGTCCAAAGTGCTTCTGATGCTGGGAGAGGTAACAGGAAACCAGCAGGTCGCAGATGGAAGTTCTTAATTAAGGTGCAGTTGGGACAAGCGGCCAAAAAGTCTTTAACATCCTGTGTGAGGGAGGGTCACCAATAATGCCGGGCTATCAGATCAAGCGACTTGCGGTACCCCGGGTGGCCAGCAATCCGTGATACGTGGTCCCAGGATAGAATTTGCCTCCTACTGGGAGGGATCTCACACAGCTTTATGCCCGCAGCAAGGACAAGACGGTCAGGAGGAACAAGATATTGGGGATCTGGTGCAGAATCGGTGGCATCCGAGGCCCTGGATAATGCGTCCACCTTGACGTTCTTGGCAGCTGGTCGAACAGGCCTGACGAGGATTCAGGCGACGAGCTGTCTGCAGGTGCAGGAGATTTTTATGGTCCGTATAGATGGTAATAGAATGAAGGGCACCCTCCAAAAGATGTTGCCATTCCTCTAAAGCCAGTTTAATGGCCAGAAGTTCTCTGTCCCCGACGGCATAGTTCTTCTCGGCCGGAGAAAAGGTACTAGAGAAAAACCAGCAGGAAACAAACTTGTCCTTGGCAGAATTCTGGAGAAGAACAGCCCCGGCACTGACCGAGGAAGCATCAACTTCAAGGTAGAAAGCGTTCTCAATATCTGGACGGTGGAGTACTGGGGCGGAAGCGAGAGCAGATTTCAGTCGCGTAAAGGCTTCTTCTGCTTCGGAGGTCCATAGGAAAGGATTATTACCGTTCTTGGTGAGAGAGATGATAGGCGCCACAAAAGTAGAGAAGTGTGGGATAAATTGGCGATAATAATTCTCAAAGCCAATAAAGCGCTGGATAGCCTGTAGTCCGATGGGATGTGGCCAGTTAAGCACTGCTGGCAGCTTCTATGGGTCCATCTGGAGACCTTGTGAAGAGACAATGTATCCCAGGAAAGGCAGACTGGAGTGCTCGAACAAACACTTCTCCAATTTGGCGTAAAGGTGGTTGCACCGAAGGCGGGTGAGGACCTGGCGGACATGAGACCAATGAGTCTCGAGATCAGAATGTCATCTAGGTAAACCAGTTTCAGCAAAAGAGAGATGATTTTCACCTCAAAACAGAAGATAGAAAACAGCGCAATGTGCGTTACCCACGATTTAGAATTACTATGATATTACAGCAATTCTGCTCACCTTGTTTAGCTGTACAAATTTGGTACAGCTCAATATGCACAGGTAAACGGCGTCTCAGGATAAGAAGCTTTCACAATCCTCTTCACTCTCCCCGCATGTGTAGGCAGCAGCTCAGGTCCTCCCGGCACACAGTCATGAATGACTTTGGGACAAGGTAAGTATAGGAACGGAAACTTACTAAATATAAGATTTCCTCGGGGGTCCTATTAGCACTTTCTTAGTAGTGTAACATAGAAGTATTACGGTTTAAAATACTCACTATAAACCAACTATTTTTCTGTTAGTTTATTTAAATATAAAATCAAGGCTACGCGTTTCACAGTCAGCTTGACTGCTTCCTCAGGCAATGCGTGATACAAATGTTCTAACAGCCATCTTTAAATACCACAGGTGATACAAACTGAGGTTGGTTACTAATACTGATTTTTCTATTTTTCTCAAGGGATATAAACAATTTAGGTGTCTATAGATCTGCTAGTAATAAATAAATACTATAAAATTATTATAAAACTAAAAAATATTAATAAAAATATATAATATATGTTTTTTATTTAATCAATGTTATATAAATACCTTTTAAAATATATATATATATATATAAAATATATAATATATATATTATATATATATATATATATACACACACACACATACGCATGTGCTAACTACAGCTTAAAAGACTCATAAAATATATTAAACATATCAAACATTTTTTTTTTTTTTTTTTTATTCCAAAGTGTCTTGTAATTCATTTAATCCATGGGGATTTATGGTGTTCATTTTATATATCCAATAAACCTCCCTTTACTAGGTAAACCAGAACACAGTCATATGACAGATCACGAAAGATGTCGTTCAGAAATTATTGAAAGACAGCCGGGGCATTACAGAGTCCTAAGGGCATGACCAAATATTCAAAATGGCCGTCACGGGTGTTAAATGCGGTCTTCCATTCATCTCCCCGGAGGATGCAGATAAGGTTGTAGGCGCCCCGGAGATTGAGTTTAGAGAAGACTGTGGCTCCCAGGATTCTGTCAAATAGTTTAGAAATTAGCGGCAATGGGTAGCGGTTCTTGATGGTGATCTTGTTAAGACCCTGATAATCTATGCAAGGCCGTAAAGACCCATCCTTCTCCTCAACAAAGAAAAATCCTGCCCCCACGGGGGAGTACGACTTGCTAATAAAGCCTTTAGCCAAATTCTCCTTTGGTTTTTGGCCGGGACAGCGGATATGCCCTACCCCGAGGAGGGGAGTTGCCTGACTGAAGCTCAATTGGACAATCGTAGGGCCGGTTAGGAGGCAGCCACTTAGCTTGTTTCTTGCAGAAAACGTCAGCAAATTCTTGGTAGGGCACCGGGAGTCCGGGGAGATAAAGGAACTGTCGGACGAAGATTCGACACACCCACAAGACGAAGAGGAGGCAAAAAATGCAATGCAGCAGGAGTGACACCATTTGCTCCAGTTTAGGACTTCACCAGTGTTCCAGTCAAGGTTAGGAATATGCCTACATAGCCAGGGGAGTCCCAGAAGGAGCGAGCTAGAGGAGCAAGGTAGGATGAGGAAGCAAATCTGCTCCTGATACAGAACTCCAACACGCAGGGTAGGAGGTAGAGTTCAATGCCGGATGGCACACAAGAGGTCCTGCCCATTTACAGAAGAAACAGAGAGGGGCTGTGCCAGAGGTACCACAGATGGCTGGAATTAGAAAACCAAAGCAGGATGGATGAAGTTACCCGCCACCCCAGAGTCCACAAAGACGGCCACTTGAAGACTAGAACCGGATAGCAGGATTAAGTTGACCAACATGGTCAAGGATGGAGAGGTAGCTTCCTCACCCAGGTTCACCTCTTCCATGGAACCTAGGCTTTGGAATTTCCTGGACAGATCAGGCAGGAAGATGCTCAGATGCGCTGCAGTAGAGGCACAGGACCATATTCCTTCTGCGGGTCTTCTGTTCCTCAGAGAGGTGGACTCTATCAACTTGCATCGGCTCTTCACGGGAAACAGCAGAGAGAGGTTGAATAGGCCGCTGAAACACAGGTGTCAGGCGAGGAACTCTACAGGGTCGGAAGGCTTCATGATGCAGGTGAACCTCTTGTTGACGCTCCGCAAAACGGACGTCAATGGCCAGGGTGATGAGGTCATCCAGACTGGTGGACCAGGGCCTCATTGTTCCAGAAAGTAGAGATAATGAATGCCATCTTAGCCCTATCCGTGGTCAACGGGTGGCTCAGGACCTCAAAATGAATCATGCATTGATTCAGGAACCCACGGCAGGCCTTGGGGTCACCACTGTAGGAGGAAGGCAGTGGCAGGTGCAGAGGAGAGCTGCTGAGTATGACAGGGACGACCACTGGAACATGGACTAGTACAGCAGCCGGAGCCTCAGGAAGACGAGCCTCCAGGTTCTGCAACATCATGAAGAGCTGATCTTGATGAGCGCCCTGGCGCGTAATTTCAGCCACAAGACCTTCGGTGTCAGCATAGTACTGTTGTACTGTCATGCTGCTCGGAGGAGAGGATGATGGATCCACTGGTCACCTCGTGGAGTTGGCGAAGCCTATGCCGAGGAGCGGATTCTAAGGGGCCCCTTGTCTTCACCGGCACCCACCGCAAAGCGGGAAGGACTTTGCTGCAGGGAAACCAGATCGCTATCCCCATCATAGACACTGGCGGTGACAGCTGAAGAGGACGACACGGAACAGGCTGGAATGCAGAGTGGCAGGGCTGGCGGACTGGCAGGCACGTCTGGAGCAACGTCAGCAGACGAAGGTCAGGCAGGTAGCACATCAGATGCAGAAAATAGCACAGAGAAGGCTTGCTAGACGTACGCGTGAAACCGACTCAAGGAAATGGACACCAACAACTGAGCATGGAGAGCAGGAAACGAAATCCCAAAAAAAGCTCCCGGGAGAAACGGATTGGAGGAGCACAATTACCTGTTGCGCGTTGGCACTTCAAATCCAGGGAACTGACATGCGCGCCCCTAGTGGGGGGACGATGTAGAGGAGCAAACCTGCCGAGGACGAAGCAGGATGGGAGCAGGTGAGTACGGGACAGGCAGGGGCCAGGAGCGGGAACGAACAGCAGCCATGAGCGCAGCGTGGGGCCACCAGCAGTCGGGTAACGGACGCGCCCCCGGTCTGGGTGTCAGACCGCAGCATGGGCCATTAACCGTGCCATTTTCTTGGCATATATGTACATTGCCAAAAAACTATAAATATCTGAATTGGCGTAAGGCCAAACTTGGCGCTATGTGCACCTTGCACACCACATTTTAATGCGCAAAGAATGTGCCACAATTTGGTGCAAAACTGCCATATGAAGTTTGGCGCATAACACTTTCATTCATACTGTTGTATTATACACTCCTCTATATCTGCTTAGAACCAGTGTGTAGGCGCCATGTTACATAGATGTTGCCGTAAGGTTATGTCCACTCGGCATATTTGCAGGCGCGTACTTCAGCGTGTAATTGCACTGCAATACCTCCGAAGTACGCCCTGCAAAAGTTGAATGTCAGTAGGAGCGCTTCAGAAGTACGCGCTGGCCGGTGCGTACTTCTGAAGCAGCAGATATATAGCGGCGAGCACAGTACACGCTGCTATATGCCTGCAAGACGCCATCTGAACATGCCCTAAATGTCCAACTAGGCTCCATATATAGAGGTTAACATTTTGTAGTGTCTAACATGAGGTCTGTGGGCTCCTGCTGCAGGATCTTTAGAGCAAGCCAGAATCCATCAATTGTCACCAGTCACGCTGCAGCACATGCTCTCAGCCGCAAACACACGTGTGTACTTCCATGCCGTGAATTTCATCATCTCTGCCGTCTTCACTGTTCTGCTGTTTCCCCCCATTAGCGTGTGTGTGTCAGCATGTGCCCCCTAGCTTTCCCAGTCTATGACCTGTTACCCTAACCTACTTTAAAAGGCACCTCCCGCTCTGCTCACTGCCAGTTTGTTGGTATGCTTCATAGCGTTGTTTGGTTATTTCCTTTGTATTATAAGTATTTTAACTTGGTTTGTTTCTGAGCACTCCGTTTGTCCGCTGCCTGCCCTGACCTTCTGCCTGTGACATGAAACGACAAGGAGATTATGCAGTAGGCTAATATGCCATCCATTTCATAGCCCAAAACAGTAAAGCTGTGGTAGCTCTCTCTACTTTTTTTTCCTCCCCACCTTCCAAAAGCCATAACTTTATTTTTCCAACTGTATAGACATGTGAGGGCTTTTTATGCAGGATAAGATGTACGTTTTAATGGTGCCGTTGACCGTAGCATAGAATGTACTGGGAAGCCGAAAAAAAATCTAAAGTTGGATGAAATATGAAAAAAAACCGTACTTGCGCCATATTTGCAGGGCTTTGTTTTTTTATGGTGTTCACTCTTTGGTATAAGTGATGTGTTACCTGTATTTTGTAGGTTGGTGCAATTGAGGTGATACCAAATATGAAGGGTTTTCGTTATGTTTTAATACTTCAGAATTTTTTTCTTCTTCGGTGTTCAGCAAACGGGATAAATTATATTCTAATAGTTTGGACCATTACAGAAGCGGAGATATCAATCTATGTGTAACTTTATTATTTTTTATATTTGTAAAATGGCAAAAAGGGGGCAATTTAGATTTTTTATATTTTTTTCTAACTGTTGAAAGTTTTTTTTTTCACACATACAAGCAATCTCCTAAGGCAGCGGTCCCCAACCTTTTTTTCACCAGGGACCAGTTTCACGCAAGATACTTTTTCCACAGCCCTGTGTATGTGTGGGTGGGTTTAGATGGAGGGGGTGGGGTTTTGAAATAACGGCCATAAAAACAACACAATAAAGTACATACTTTATCACTTAATGATGTATAAGAATATAACTACAATAATACTGCCCCTATGTACAGGAATATAAATACTATAGCATAGTAGTTATATTCTAGTACATATGGGTAGTATAGTAGTTAAATTCGTGTACATAGGAACAGTATTATAAATTTTAATTATTACATTTATAATGTGAATGTGACTCAATTCACCATAATTCAGAAGTGAGAACATTGGATTTGTTTCGTGGGGAGACGATCCCACCTGGGGGTGATGGGAGACAGGTATTTTCTAGTACATTCTTGTACATCTTTTACATAGAGGAGCAGTATTATAGTAGTTATATTCTTCTACATAGGGAGCAGTTTTATATTAGTTATATTCTTGTACATGGGGCAGTATTATAGTATTTATATTCTTGTACATAGGGGCAGTATTATAGTAGTTACATGCTTGTACAAAGGGGCAGAATTATACATTTTAATTATTACATTTATAATGTGAATGTGACTCCACTCACCATAATTCAGAAGCCGTGGGAGCACTGGGCTTGTTTCCTGGCAATGAGACGGACCCACCTAGGGGTGATGGGCGACAGTTACAGTTGAAACTAGAAATTTCCATACACTATATAAAAAGACACATATGCATGTTTTTCTCACTATCTGACACAAAATCAGAATAAATATTATCTGTTTTAGGTCAATTAGGATTAGCAAAATTAGTTATATTTGCCAAATGCCAGAATAATGAGAGACTTTTTAAGGCATTTTTATTACTTTCTACAAAGTCAAAAGTTTACATCACTAGGTTTCTAGGGCATTTAAACAATTTGGAACACCCCACATATGTCATGTCTTTCGAACTTCTTTTTTTATCTATTTTGGTTAGGGAAACATCTGAGTTAATTAAAACTTTTATTTTAATTCCCCCCAAAACATACTGTTTTTTGTAACATAAGGGAAAGTCTAAATAATCAGCCAAAATCATAAAAAATTGTGGCTGCACAAGTCGGAAAACATCCTTGGTAAAATTTTCCAAAACCTAAGGTCCCTGTTCATCTGTACAAACAATTAACACAAGTAAAACAAAAATTTTCCCACCACACCCACCGGAAGGGAGGGGTTCTTTCTCAGAGAACAGTTTTGTCCGCTTGTCTATCAACCCAAGCAAAAACAAAAGACCTTGTAAGATACTGGGGAAGCTGGAAATTTTTTCATTATCCCAGTAAAAGAGACCATCAAATGGGCTGAAAGGAAAAAAATTTAAAATTTGAAAAGAAAATATAAAAACCGATTAATTTTTGAAAATCACACAGGAACAAAGACCAAAAGGGGAGACATATTGGTCTGACAAAACGTTTTGCCAAAATCCCATTGTTCATTTAAGGGAAAAAGGGAGAAGCTTGGAAGTAAGAACACCATCCCAACTGTGAACAGGGGGAGAAGCACATGTTTGGGGTTTTTTTCTGAAAGGGACTGATGAAATTCACAAAATGAGGGCAGCAGAGGAAAGAAAAAGGGGGCAATACTGAAAAAACATGTCAGCTTCGGCCGGGAATTAAATGGGTCTTTCAAAAGGACAATGACCCGAACTACTGCCAAAGTTAAAATTTTAAAGGGATAACCAATCAATGTTTTGGATGCCATCAAGAGCCGGATCTCAATCCTATTGAAAATTTTGGGCAAACTGAAAAGCGGTGCAAGCAAGGCGACCTACAAAACATGGCCATTATCCCATTCTGTGGAGGAATGACCCAAAATTCCTTCAACTATTGTGAAAACCCTGGGGAAAGGGAAACCAACATTTTTGCCCAAGTCATACAGTTAAGGGGCAATGCGACAAAATACTAATGAAATGATGAAACTTTTATTTGCAGAAAGTAAAAAAATTCTCTAAAAAAAAATTCTCATTATTCAGGCATTTGGCAAAATAAATAATTCTGGTTCCTAATTGCCTAAAACGGAAGGGTTTTTTCGATTTCAGTCAGTAGTGGAAAAAAAAGAATTGTTCTTTTTTATAGTGTTTTAAACTTCTGGTTTCAACTTATATTTTGTACATAGGACAGTATTATGTTACTATAATACTTTTTTCCTTTGTACAATTATATATATATAATACCCCCATATATGCAAGAATATAAGTACTTTAATAAAGTAGTATAGTCTTGTCCATATGGGCAGTATTATAGTAGTTATACTCTTGTACATAGAGAGCTGTTCTATGGTAGTTACATTCTTATACATAGGTGCAGTATTATAAATTTTAAATTTACAATGTAAATGTAACTCAGCCATAATTCAGAATCAGGAAGCACAAAAGGGAAACCCACCCCTTTTTTGGGCCCAAAAAATTTGAAAGGCCACGCTGCTACTGAAAGGCACTGATCTTCACTGCTTATGAAGAGGGGCCACTGAAACCCACCCTGCTGCTTTGAAGGCTGTTTACTGAGAGGCCTTGATATTGCTTCTGAAGACGGTTACTGTGGTTTCACAAAGGGCCTATGAGAATACTACTAGACGAAGTAAAGAGGCCATAAAATCTACTGCGTACTGATGACAGCATGATTACTAAAGAGGGGCTATGAAACACCCACAGCAAAGAAGATGCCGAATGAAGCGGGCCACTTTTTTCCTCTGAAAAGCTATGATTGTATTTAAGGCGCTACTGAAGCAGCCCGCTGCCACTGAAAGGGGTTTAAAAGAAGAGGGCCCCTACAGGAGCGCCACCTATTTATTTAAGAGGGCACGCGCTGCTGAAAAGGTTACTGAAGCTACTTGACGGTCCGATGCTACGAAGCGTCATTGTGCTTTGATGATGGTCACTGAAGATGGCCACTGAGAATGAGATACCACTTTCTAATCTAAACACGGTATCACTGAAAATGTTCTGACTAAATTTACTATATACAACCCCTAACATCAACAATCATAATACATATTAACAATTTAAATACATGTATAACCAGCCTGGGAGTCAGCATTCTAAAATTAAAAAATTTTAAAAAAATTATAATATTATATATATATATATATACACACACATATATAAAATAAATATATAAAAACACATATAATAAATACACTCCCCGGGCCATTTTATTAGGTACACCATGCTAAAAGGGGTTGGGCCCCCCTTTTTCCTTCAGAACTCCTCAATTTTTCGTGCATGGGATTCAAAAAGGTGCTGGAAGCTTTTCCTCAAGATTTGGGTCCAAGACATGATGCACACACAGTTGCCCAATTTTCGGGCCACCCCTGATGGAATTCCCATTCCCCCACACCCAAAGATGCTCTATTTGGATTTGAATCTGGTGACGTGGGGGCCTTTTTGAGTCCAGTGAACTCATTTTCATGTTCAAGAAACCCATCTAATGATTCCAGCTTTATGACATGGGCCAAACCCTGCTAAAAGTAGCCATCAGATGTTGGGTACTTTTGGGGTCATAAGGGAAAGGGACATGGCCCAAAACAATACCAGTAGTGGGGCGTTCAAACGATGCCAAATTGGGTACCAAGGGCCCAAAGAGTCCCAAAAAAAAATTTCCCCACCCCAGACACCACCCCACCACCTAACCTGATACAAGGCGATGGTCCATGTTTTCAGTTTTTCCCCAAATTCACCCACCACCCGAAGTCGCAGCAGAAATCGAGACCATGCCCGGAAAACGTTTTTTCCAACTTCTACGCCCAAATTTCAATAGTTGGGCAAATTGGAGACTCTTTTTCCTGTTTTTAACTAAAAACATGGCCCCCCGGTGGGGTCTTCTGCTGCTGTACCCATCCCCCCTCAAAGTTCCCGTACTGTGCGTTCAAATCTTTCTCCTACCTTGGTTGAATGGCTATTTGATCATTTCCCTTTCTATCAGCTCGAACCAGTCTGCCCATTCTCCTTTGACCCGGGCATCAACAAGGCATTTCCCGCCCACGGGATGCCGCTCACGGGATTTTTTTCTTTTTCGGACCATTCTTTAAACCCTAGAGAGGGTTTTCCCGAAAATCCCAAAAATTCACATTTTGAATACTCCCCACCCTTTCTGGCACCAAAAACCCATGCCAGTTAAAAGGGCCCACTCAAATCACCTTTTCCCCCATACTGATGCTCGTTTGAACTGCAGGATTGTTTGACCATGTTTACATCCCTAAAGCAGGTTTGCCCCATTTTTTGGCTGATTAGAAATTAAGGTTTAAGAGCATTTTGGACTGTACCTAAAAAGTGGCCGGTGAGTTTATATATATAAACTACATACATATATACCAAACTGGGTCCATTCTTATTATAATAAACATATAAACCAACCTGGGGTTCAGCATTCATTGTATAAAATATATTAATCTACTCTGGGCAGAAATTTTGCGACTGCCTGTTGGGCGAAGCTGCGACCTCTGCTCTTTTACTACAGGAACAGCGCCTGCCACAAATGTCCAAAATACAAGGAACTGACTGCAAAAATGGATGGAAATCAGGCGCACCTTATGCTCCAGGATAAATTAAATCTGGATGTTTTCAGATTATACATTAGGAAGGAAAATAATAGATCTACTAATTAACCTCCCACCCTGCCCTTAGCTGTAGTTCAGAGACTTTATGTAAGGTGCTAAGGTTGTGTGATGCCCGTGATCTGCCAATATGTTGAACATGTACAGAAAACTTTTTTGGGCACACTCTATCAAATGAAAATTCTCCATCTTTAAGTGGCATCCCACCTTGTCTAACGTACCCAAAACTTATTTATCCACTCTTATGTAAGATGGTGTATGTATGCTGTCAAGATCCCATGCACACTCTATATATTTCTGTGTATCCATTAATGTGCAATGACTCAGGAATAGAAACAATGAACATTTATGGACATAGCAGGTCCCTAAGTCATAGGGAACAGTAAAATCAGACCAATCAGGTCAACAGGTCCTAAAACAGCATACCCCAAAAAACCTCCACCCCACATGTAGTCTCCCTTTGTTACTAGACCCATCATAACTTTTGGCACTAAAAAGTGTTCAACCCCCCAAATACTACCTTTGAGCTGCCCAAAAATGAGGATAATTATCTTTACACCAACTAAAGGACCCTACTATTTTCCAGCGGGATGCCATAAGCGCATACAGTAAAAGGGTCTAGTTGCACGGTACCCCCCAATTTCCCCATCCAGCTGCTTTTACTGCAAAATCTATAGAGAATTTAAATTTCCACAAAAAACACAAACATGTACCAGGCACACCCGTTTACCTCCCCAGATGACGAGTTTTAACCATGCTGTCAGTTTTTACAAGCAGGGCGATTTTGAAGGGGCTTTAAAATGGGGCGTTTTTTTTACTTTCAAAAATGCACAGCAATAAGGTCTGTTAGTTGCTGTGCATTTTTGTAAGTGAAAAAAACACACCAAAAACTTACCGTGTGAAGTAATTGACTTTAAGGGGGTTTTTTCCACAATGAATGTTGACGTGGGGTCTCCAAAATGGGGATTTTAAACACTTTTTAAAAAATTTTTTCATTAAAAAGTGAAGACTCTGAACACAGCATTTCTCAATCCCCTTAGTTTTCCTGAAAGCTTGCTTAGACACACCCGAGGAGGAAAATCCCCCCTTGTGTAAACACTTTTTATCTAAAAAAAAAAATGATGACAACCAGGGGTAAAATGCAGTTAGACCTGTTTTTTTCTGCACTGTTGTAAGTTATTTTTTTGTTAAGTTTAAGATGCTCCCTTATTCCTCACTCCTTTCCTCCCCCTCCCTCTCTCCCCTGCACTTTTATACTCACTTTATTTGTTTATTTCTATCCCATGCGATAAGGGGGTAAAATAACTCATGTCCTGGCAAAACCCCTTTAATCAGACTGAAACATCAGCTTCTGTCTTTGTGTTCAATTAAACCCCCGCCTGGGTTTCCTGGCTCCATACATTAACCCCCCGCAAGCCATCTAGGTCCTTACAATTGTACCCCCCTCCCCGCTGTGTGGAGGATCAATTCCCTTTAATTTTTAAGGTCTGTGCCCGACCTGGTGAAAGGGAAGCTCCCGGCGGTAAAAACATCAGAATGTCAAAGAACGACTGGCAAATCACTCTACTGACAGCTATCATTTTTCCCAAATTTCTTATATTCGTATAAGTATTTTGTGTTTTTAATTGCAAAGCTCCCTCTATGGGTTTGTGTTTACTGTTTGCTAAAAATACCTCCCAAATAGCCCCCTTAAAACGCCATAACCCCCATCACCTAACCTGCTGACATCATAGTCTTCGCCTCAGCAGCCATTTTCTCCAAGATACATGAAAGCATATTGGATATCCTCTCCCATTCAAGCAGAAAGTAGCATCACTGGTATGTCCAAACTACCATTCAGGGGTGCAAATACAGTTTTTTGTATATTGTTCTATGATTTACTGTTTTTTTACCGTTTGTTGTTTGACCCCTTTTCGCGGGAGGGTGAATCACTGTACCCCCACTTAAGTTTGTACACTCTTCATCCTGTATTGATCCCATGCCATGTTTTGTTTGCTTTTTCACTATTTTTTGGCCCCCAATAAACCCCTTAAATTTTTCACATTTTGGGTCGTGGCATGCCCTTTGCTTTGTTAAAAATTTTTGTGCCTGTCAACGCATGTTTTCTCCACACACCTAGGAGGACAAACATAAAGAGCGGCTTCTTTGGTGTATTTCAGGGAATTAAAATTGAAGACGCTGCAAACACCCGGCAACCAAGTGTGAAAAGTCCCGCACACCATTCAAAAGACGCAAACAATATGAAAAAAGGTCTTAATCCGTGCTCAAAAAACCAAAGATCAGTGCACACCCATGTCCCATTGCCCCTGAGGCAGCCAAAGGATAGGGTCAAATTTTAAATGGGACATGGGACTGAAGGGCCCCCATTTCACTTTTTTGCACCCGGGCCCGAACTTTTAAAATTAAGCCTCGCTTTGGGTAGCGTTCAATCCCACAAGGGGAAAAAGTCAACTCATTCTTGGAAACCCCTTCACAGATTCTACAACTCGCACAACTTTAGACTATGACCCACATGCTAAGTCGATGTCACTACTCAAACCAGAAACAGAGTCAACTCCCGTTATGTTTCACCCCGACACCAATAAAAAAAAAAAAAAAGCAATTTCGAAGACGTCAACCCTTTATGCAACCGAACCCCAAACCAATTTTAAACCCACACATCCCTTTAAGAAAACAAGTGGGTGGTATAATTTCAGCAATCATGTTCAAAATCGCTACAGCCCACAAATTTTCCACTTCAACCTAGATACATTATGTAATCAAGGGAATCTGATCTCCTCAAAATTTTTCACAAACATAAGAAGTTTAGATAATACTTCTTCTTTGAAGACATATAAAAACCACAAGTGGGAAAAGCAGATAAACGGGCCCCCCCACAATTTTCCAAGCCAGAACCTTGACCCAAGGTATCATAATGATGTCTGCCCAGGAAAAATTCACAAACCAAACCCCTGTGAACTCCCCTTTTTACCAACTCATTGAAAATGGTGTCCATCTCTTTTTCCAAACCTTGGTTAACAAATTTTTAACAAAGAAACTTTCAGAAACTGAGTTTTCCTACCAAAGATAAAAACCGGTATTTTTCCTCTTTCCATGGGGCATGCCCTTTGGGGACACAGTCTTCAGGTCTTTCAAAGGGGGGTCTAAAATATTCCCTCTTGAAAATGAAGCTTTCTAAAAATATAAAAAAAAAAAAAAACAAGCTAATTAAAAAAGCTTTTTATACAGGGTGCATTTGTTCTAAGTCTATACTGTTATTTACAGTGAGATGTTAACCCCCAAATTTGGGTCAGAAAATAGCACGAAACCCACATGTTAGCGCACACTCTTCACCGCTGTCTTGTATCGCCCAAATTTTTAGTTTGCATTGATTTCTACTGTTTGTGTTTTCGCTGGTTTACCATAGTAATGCTTTGTCTTTCTATTTCTTATTTTACCCTTTCTTTGGGAATAAAATTGAATACAGACAATGCATTCGGGGGGAAAAAATTTTTTCCTGCAACTTATGCCTTTGGCAAATAAAACTCTGCTGATTGGTTAAAACTGGTGGTAAAAGTAAACTCGCGTGATTTTATTAAAAGCGCTTTTAACCAGTCCAAGGTTTTTTATTACCCGACAGTTGTAACTAATAAGCAGTGAGTTTTCATTTAACGACCGGGACCGATAAGCTAGTAGTGTCTAGTTAGAACAAACATGAGCTCAGCAAAAACCAGCAGTTTTGACGCAGACCAGTATGAGATTCAGCATGGCACGGTCCGGAGACCGGCGGTTGGCGACCCCTGCCCTAAGGTACTTGACCACTTTGGGGCTCAATCACTTGTACATCCTTCTGCATTATGTAAATAATGAAGAAGGGTGTCCCAAGATAGCAGTTCTATTACTTCCTACTTAAGTGCTAACATGGCAACTATGAAAGCCTTCATTAGCGCCATTCTTCACTCATTTAGACGCCAGGGCCACGATTGAAGCGTTTAAATGGTTAAACTTCAAGGATTTGAGCCAGCTCTTGAACAATTTCATAACAATGGTTACAAAGATCAATATTCAGTTTGCTGAGAGACAACGAGAGTTTCATTAGCAATGTGACTCGCCACGTCCTTACAGTGCACCTAGTTTGGCTCCGCTTTATCAGATACTTCTTCAGCCTCTTTTGGATGTTCCCCATGAAGAACTAGTGCAAGTTGAGAGCCTCCAACACCCGGGAGAGGAACTTGTGTGAAAATGTCACCACAACCTGTGCTTGTACTGTGAGGGAAGACACATTTACTGAAAGACTGTGCCATCCAGCCAGGAAAGTCTAGCACCTAGGATTCGTGGGAGAGGCGACCTTAGGCAAAGATTGCACCTTTCAGCCAGTTATCTTGGTATTGCCATTACCTAGTACTCTGGCTCTGCTGAAAATTTCTTTCACCTTTCCCTGGTGACAAAATCTCATCTACTGCTGATCCATTTACAGAAGTCACTGTCCATCTGTGCTATTAATGGAGATGTTATGTCAGATTCCATTCAGTACTATACTGCTCCTTTAACCATGCATCTTCACCATGAGATGATTTCCTTCTACATCCTGCCAACACCCACCTGTTTCATTCTTCTGGGTCTTCCATGGTTGCGCACCCATGATCCAGCCATCAACTGGATGTCAATTGGTGTCAAGTCCACTGATTAAGGTGATACCTCCTGTTTGTCTGCAACTAATCTGTCCTCAGTTGTTTGCATACCTTCTGCCAAGCTTTAAACTACTACCTTGCCCAGGCTTCCTGCACTCTACAGCGACTGCGCAGATGTCTACTATAAGAAGTAATAAGAGACTCGCTTTACAGACACTAATTGACCTACTATTAGGTACCCCTTCTACTCGGGGTAGGGTGTACCCCTTGTCACTACCCGAAACTGAGGCTATGTCAGCCTACATCCAGGAGAACCTAGAAAAGCATTTTATCTACAAGTCTGCTTCTACAGCTGAGGTGGGCTTCTTCTTTGAAAAGAAGGAAAGTTTCCTTTGTTCCTGTATTGACTATAGGAGTCTGAATAAAGTTACGATCAAGAACAGATACCCGCTAATATTGATCTCTGAGCTGTTCGACAAATTTTGAAGGAGTGAAGCTTTTTATTAAGTTGAACTATATCATTTGATTTATATCTGTGAAAGAGATGAATGTAAAACTGCCAGAGAAGGGCATTTTGAATATCTCGTTATTACCATTTGGCTTTTGCATTGCTCCAGCTGTGTTTCAAGAATTTATGAAAGATCTACTCTATGGGTGACGTGTATAAACGGGGCTGCGCCAGTTTTCTTTAAGCCTAAAAGAATGTATGAACCGGTGCACCCCAAATCTTTGGCGCAATAAGTGCCTCTGTAATGTGCCAAAGACACTTTTTAATGCGCCAAAGATTTGGGGGTGTTCTGGAGGCGTGTTGCACCACATGTTTAGAACTATACACATTTATGAATCTTTGACGCCAAACCTAGGCACAGAACAGTTAAAACAGTCAGACCAGGTTAAAGGTGGTGCCTGAGCCAGACTTGTCATATGGCACTACACTATGCCTATATGTATGACCTGCAGAAGAAAAGGTTCATACATTCTGGTGCATTCTACACTGCCTTAAAGCAATTTAGAACTGGCCTCTATGCGCCAGGATTCATATATGTCGCCCTATGTGTGTGTGGTGGTCTACCTAGAGGACATTCTGGTAGGCTCCACAGATCTGGAAACTAATTGAAGGCACAGCCACCTAGTACTTTCGTCTGCAGGATAATCATTTATATGCCAAACTTGAAAAGTATTGATTTGAATGCACCTGCCTGTCATTTCTTGGATATAATGGGGGAGATTTATCAATACTAACGCTTAAACTTACACTAGACATTTTTAAAATACGGGACATTTGTCATTATTGTTGATAACTATGGCGCTTGTTTAGTCTGTCTAGTCCAACTTTACACTTTTTATTAGTTGGCTTACTTTATGCCACTAATCATGGCAAAATGTTGGCGCTTTTTTGCTGCAATTGTCTTAATATATGTGCCCCATTGTTTCTGACCAAGGCCTTTTAATGGACCCTGAAAAACAGACTACTGTGTTCAACAACCCATGCTTGGTGAATCTCTATGCCATATGATGTTTCCTCAGTTTTATTAACTATTGTCCGCAGTTTGTGTAACATTTCTCCACCCTGGTGGCTCCCATTGTTACTCCAAAATTCAACCAACAATCCCTATTCTTCTCTCGTCTAAAGAGGACTTTCACATCTGTGACAGTACTAAATCAGCCAAACCAACAGAGACCTTTCTTCCTAGAGATTGACACCAAAACATGCTGTACTGTCCCAAAGGAATGAGAAAGGCAAAAGTATTACTTGCATTTTTTCCCCACAATCCTTTTTCCCACGGAGAGGAACAATACTATTGGTACTGTGAGTTTTTGCCTATTAAATTGGCGCTGGAGGAACTGCGTCATTTTCTGGGGGAGCAAGACACAAACAGGTAAATGCTGGTCCCTCCTGTTTCAATTTCTCCTGTATTTCAAGTCTGATGGGAAGAATATTAAGGCAGACATTTTTTCTCAGTCTTCAGGAGTCTCAGATCTAGTCACCGAGCATCAGCACATCATCGATCCTGAGCATCTGATTTCTTCAGCTCTCATCCGCCTTTGGGAGATTAACGCCCCGGAAGACTCTTGTCTGCCCTGTACAAAGGAAGTAAGTCCTGTCACCACTCTTCCAAGTTGGCAGGTCATTGGGGGATTCTCAAATCCCTCTATCTCATTTCCAGACTTTGGTGACCCTCTCCACCACAGGATTTTAAGGACTTGGTGGCTGCCTGTGTCTTTAACAAAGTTCCACACGAACCTGCTGGTTTCCTGCAACCTCTGCCTAATACCTGAGAATCTCTGAACATACAATGCTATAGACTTCATCTCAGACCTTTTGTCCTCCTTTGGCTGTACCATCATTTGGGTCGCTGGGTCTAAGATGGCCCACTTCAAACCCTCGGTTTGCATGATATACCCTCGGTACCTCATTTGGCTTCGCTTATTTTTTCAGCACATCTTCCGACTACGTGGTCTGTCCTTGCATATTGTATTTGAAAGGGGAACCCAATTCACATCCAAGTTTTGGCATGTTCTCCGATTCCGGATGTAGGTGAAGTTACTTTTCTCTGTGTACTATCCTTAATCCAATAGTCAAGTGGTGTGAACTAGTCAACTAAATCGTGGGCAACCTTCTCCGTCACTTTGGGCGACATGTTTGAATAGGGCTGTGCCAGTTTTCTGGTGTACTTTGAGCCAAAAAGAATACATGAACAGGTGCACTCCAAAGTTTGGTACGATAAGTCCCTTTGTAATGTGCCAAAGACACTTTTTAGTCTGCAAAGATTAGGGGTGTTCTGGGGGCATCACATCACATTCATAGAGTAGACATATTTATGATTCTTTGACGCCAAATCTAGACGCAGAACAGTTAGAACAGCCAGACCAAGTTATAGGTGGTTTGCCTGAGCCACACTTGTCGTATTGGCACTAGACTGCGCCTTTATAAATGACCTGCAGAAGAACAGGTTCATACATTCTGGTGTATTCTACAATGCCTTAAAGCTATTTAGAACTGGCCTGTTGGAACCAGGATTCATACATGTCGCCCTTTGTGTCTACATATCAAGATGACTGGGCAAACCTATTACCTTGGGTAGAATTTTCATATAATAATCATGATGGTGAGGTCCCGGCAGGGCCGTCTTACCTATTGGGCCAGGTAGGCTCCTGCCCGGGGGCCCCATGTGAACGGGGGCCCCATGAGGGGTCAGTGTACACACAAGCTTCGCTTCAGTCACTTAAAAACAACAGAGGCTGCTGCGTCTCTGCGCCTGTCCTGCCTGCGCGGCAGTAACTCATGAGCCGGCAGAGAGAGCAGAGCCGCAGCATCCCCCCTCCCGTCCGTCTCCTCCCCCGCCAGGAAGTGTAAGCTCAGTCCTCCTAACTCCCTCCTCACCTCCGGACGTCTCCAGCTCCCCCCTCCCCGCTGTCTCTCAGTCCCTTCCCTGTGGCCGCGGTCAGTGACTTCTATCAAGCTGCAGCCCTCCTCTGGGTCCCGGCTCATCACATCCCAGGAAGGTACAGGGGCTCCGTAGGGCAGTGACACGGTCAGGATGGCTGATCACTTGCTATATCCTATAACACCATGTAGTCAGCCCTCCTGTGCCCCCCCCCTTCCCCCACCCAGCAACTCATAGGTTCTATAGACTGCTGCATGGCCAGGGGCACAGGAGGGCTGACCACATGGTGTTATATGATACAGCATGCGGTCAGCCATCCTGTGCCCATTAGATGCCACAGCTGCTGCAGCAATACAGCAAGGTATTACTATATTACAAAATCATAAGATTGGGACTTGAAAAAAATAAAAAGTAAATGACAAACTAAAAAAAAATCTCCACAAAACCTCTGATCCCCAATAAAAACACTTTATTTAAGAAAGAAAAAATGACGTTAACCCTTAAGCATCCGGCCTGAAAAGGTCTTAATGACTCAACTACATTTTGTATTTTTGTCTCCCTGCGTTTTAACAGTCATAACTTTTATTTTTTCTGTGACGCAGCTGTATGAGGAATTGTTTTATGTGGCTAAGTAGTTTGTGTTTACATATAAATTACTGCAGAATTTTTAAAAAATTTATTTTTGCAGATGTTTTTGCATTTTTAAAACAAATTTTTACACCATTCATATTTCACACTAAATAACCTATTAGATGAATTCTACAGGTTATTACGGTCGTGTGGATACCTAACATGAGCAGGGTAGTTTTTTTGTGTAATATAATGCACAATAATTTTTAATATTTTTTTTTTTCTACACTTTTTGTATTTTTTTTATTCCCATTAAGGGATAATTATTTTACACTTTTGTCTTTATTTTATTTTTTTACACCGTTTTGGCACACTCCTGTATATTCCTGTATACTATATGCAAATACATTATACTTCTGTATACTCCTGTATGCAAATACATTACACTTCTGTATGCTAATACATCACACTCCTGTATACTCCTGTATACTAATACATTACACTTCTCTATACTCCTATATGCTAATACATTACAATCCTGTATACTCCTGTATGCTAATACATTACACTCCTCTATACTCCTGTATTATAATACATTACACTCCTGTATAATAATACATTATACTCCTGTATAATAATACATTATACTCCTGTATAATAATACATTATACTCCTGTATACCAATACATTACACTCCTGTTTGCTAATACATTACACTACTGTATACTCCTGTATCCAAATACATTACTCTCCTGTATACTAATACATTACACTACTGTATACTCCTGTATGCAAATACATTACTCTCCTGTATACTAATACATTACACTCCTGTATAATCCTCTAAGCTAATACATTACACTATGTGTCAGCATGACATAGGCTGTTGTTGGGATAACACACGGTGTGCCCTGACAGCAGGCTTACTATACAGACAGCTCTAGGGCTACTCTAGGTCCCCAGGGCTAACTTTATACATATTCCTCAGGCTCCATCATGCACTGGGATTCCCGTAACCCGAATGGGGTCCGGGAATTCCTTCTGATTATGCTACAGTCATGACCTCAACAATCAAAGGGTTAAATGGCGAGAATCGGAGGCTTCTCCGGTCCCTGCCATTCAGAGATTAAAAAAAGAAAAAAACATAAGTGTACAAAAAAGTAGTTAAAAAATTGTGCCTACATTGCATAAAAAAATACAAATATCAACATCCACATGACCGTAATAACCTTTAGAATTAATTTAACATTTAGTGTAAAATGTGAATGGTGTAAAAAATTATTTTGAAAAACAAATTCAGAAAAACACTTTATTTCTGTTCATGCTGAAATTTCTTTTTAAAAGAATTATGCAGTAGTTTACATGTAAACTTAAACTACTCCCAGCAAAAATACAACTTCTCCCGCATAATACAGGTCCTCATACAAATGCATCATTTATTAAACATAATGGGCCTCATTTATCAAGACGGTCTAATAGTCTATTTTTGTTGCCCATAGTAACCAATCAGAGCTCAGCTTTCATTTCCTCTACTGCCCTGAGAAATTAAAAGCTAATCTCTGATTGGTCACTATGCGCAACAGAAACAGTCGTATTGTTATATAGTATTGATAAATGTTGGTTGCGGGGCCCAGTGAAAAGATCTGACCAGGGGCCCATAATGTTGCTAAGACGGCCCTGGGTCCCGGGGACATAATTTATGGCCTACATCCTCATCTACCTCTACATACGTTCTCAGATATTCTGGCTAGAGATGGGCGAATTTCTCAAAAATTCGGTTCGGTCACTTCGCCGAATTTTCCGACAAAATTCGTTTCGGTCCGAATTACTTCGGCACGAATCACGTTAAAAAACAGCTATTTCCAGGCTGCCCAGAGCCTGCAGGTGCTGTAGAACGTTGTGCCATGCTTAAAATATGCAAGGGAGCTTGGTTTGGTCTTCATACAATGTTGTGTTTTAGTATGACACGCACATGACTGCCGCCGCTCTTAGAATCGCTTCACTATAAAATGCCCTGGGCACTTATGGGGGCAAAACTGACCAAAAAACTGAGCAGGAACGTAGCCTGATAAAGTCATGGCAGCAAAAGCTGGAAAAAAACAAACTGAGAGCTCAGGTGGCAACATTAGTGACAGAGTGTGGAGGTGACGGCGGCAGCCACAGCAGCATGAGGTCAGACAGTGGCACAATGACATTCTGGAAGTGGCAAAACAGTACCAGGCCGCAGAGAGGCACAAGGAAACAGTTGTGGAGGTCACGGAGGCAGCAGAATCAGGTCAGAAAGTGGCACAATGACAAAATTCTGGAGCTGGCAAAAAAGAAGTAGGCCAAAGAGTGGTACAATGACACAGTGTGGAGGGCACGGCAGGAGCAACAGCAGCAGCATAAGGTCAGACAGTGGCACAATGACCACAGTGTTGGAGGGCACGCACAGCCACATCAGCAGCATGAGGTCAGACAGTGGCACAATGACAAATTCTGGAGATTGGCAAAAACAGGAGTAGGCCACAGTGTGGAGGGCACGGCAGCAGCCACGGCAGCAGCATGAGGTCAGACAGTGGCACAATGACACAGTGTTGAGGGCACGACAGGAGTCACAGCAGCAGCATGAGGTCAGAGAGTGGCACAATGACATTCTGCAGGTGGCAAAATAGTATTAGGCCACAGAGCGGCACAATGACTGAGAGAGGAGCTCAAGGCGGCAGCAGCATGAGGACAGGCAGTGGCACAATGACAGAGTGTGGAGGTGATGACAGGAGCAACAGCATGTGTTCAGAGAGGGGCTCAATGACATTCTGGAGGTGGCAAAACAGTACCAGGCCGCAGAGTGGCACAATGACACAGTGTGGATGTCACGGCAACAGCAACAGCAGCAGCAGCATGAGCACATAGAGTGGCACAATGACAGAGTGTTGAGGTGGGTGGCAATACCAGTCCCTGGTAAAGATGGTGGTAGGCAGATGGAGAAACTGTCAGCAGATGTGTGGCATCAGGTGGGTGGCGGCATCAGAATAGTGGCTGAGGCAGGTAGTTTGAACCCAGACTGACGCCTAAGGCATTGGTGTGTGGAAATCCTGGCCGATCCACGCCTGATTCATCTGACAAAGGTCAGTCGTTCAACATTTCCCGTGGACAAGCGGTTCTCCTTGGGGTAACGATGGCCCCCGCCGCACTGAACACCCGCTCTGATGCCACACTACTGGCCGGGCAGGACAGCTTCTCCACTGCCAACTCGGCAAGTTGCGGCCACACATCCAGTTTGGCTGCCCAGTAGTCCAGCGGATCTTCTAACTGGGGTGGCAGAGTGCTGTCCAAGTAGGCCACAACCTGTTGGTTCAGGGAATGCTCCATGTCCTGCTGCTGCTGCTGCTGGTGACTGCCCTCCTCACTAGGCGGGTGAAGGAAGCTGCTCATTAGTGACTCCAGACTTAGGTTACTGCTGATGGAGCTGGTACTGCTCCTACCCCACCACCTTCCCCCAGCAGCCGCGGCAGTAGTACGTGAGCGCTGAGGAACCCCCCGGTCAGACCTGTCAGAGGAGGGACGATGCCGCACATAGGCAGCGGCCAACTGATTACGGAGATTTCCCTATAGAATTTGAGTTTGTCTTCCCTCTCAATAGCTGGGAAAAAGGCTCCCATTTTGGACCGGTAGCGAGGGTCCAATAGGGTGGAGAGCCAGAAGTCATCCCTCTGCCGGTGCTGACTATTCGGCTGTCACTAGCCAGGCAAATAAGCATGCTGCGGGACATCTGCACAAGTGACTCCGAGGGGCTCCCTGCCTCCATTTCCACTGTATACTGCCACGGTGCTGGGAGTCATCTGCCTCGTCTTCCTCATCTCCATCCACCTCCTCCAGCTGCTCCTGCTCCTCCTCTCTTGTCACCGGGTAGAAAATCCACTCATTTCACCAGACAATGCTTCTGCTCCAATGTCCTCCTCCTCCTCCTCCTCCATTTCAGTCCCCACCGGACTCATGTGGCCACGAGATGTAGTCGCCACATCTCCAGTCCCCTGCCCAGACAGATTTTTCAGCATCTGTTCCAGGACATGAAGCGTGGAATGACGTTATTCATCCCGTAGTCCTGGCGACTGACAAATAACGTGGCCTCCTCGAATGGCCTCAACAAACGGCAGGTGTCACGCATGAGCTGCCACTGGCTGACATCAAAGTTACACAGGGGAGTACTTCTGTCTGCCTGGATCATCAAAAAATCGTTAATGGCCTTTCTCTGTTCATACAGTCGGTCCAACATGTGCAGGCTGAATTCCAGTGGGTGAAACATCGCATATCAGGCGTGTTGGGGGAGGCCGTTCTGCCGCTGCAACTCGAGGAGGGTGTTCCTGGCTTTGTACGAATGGATAAAGTGCATGCACAGTTTCCTGGCCATTTTCAGAATGTTCTGAAGATCGGTGGAAGACTTCAGGAACCTTTTTACAACCAGATTGAACACGTGCGCCATGCAGGGCGCATGGACCATCCCTCCTCGGTGCAGCGCGGACACCATGTTCCTCCCATTGTCCGTCACCATGGTTCCGATTTGCAGTTGGCGCGGAGAAAGCCACACATCGATTTCTTGCTGCATGACGCGAAGCAGTTTCCTCCCCTGTGTGACTTCGTTCGCCGAGGCAAGCTAAGGTGTAAACTGCGTGACACCGCTTGTGCCCTACACATGTGGTATGATGGAGCATACTTGTGGAGCTGAGATGGTGGTGGTGGTGGAGGAGGAGGAGGCGGACATTGGCGCAGGAGCAGCAGTTTGACAACGTGGAGGAGAAAGCGGCGTCTCCTGTCCAAGTTGTTGGTGTGCCTGGGCAGGAAGCACATTCACCCAGTGGGCCGTAAGGACATGTACTGGCCCTGACCGTAGTTACAGCTCCAGACGTCCGCGCTGCCGTGTACCTTGGAACAAACCGATAAGCTCAAGGACTGACCCACTTTCTGTTCTACATATTTATGAAGTGCTGGTACTCGCCTTTTGGAAAAGAAATTACGGCTTGGAACTCTCTTCCATCGGCTCGGCACAAGCCATTAGTTCTCTGAATGGTGCAGAGTCCACCATTTGGAAAGGAGGACTGCAGTACCAACAACTTGGACAGGAGCACGGTCAGCTGCTGCACCTTAGGATGGTTGGACGCATACTGTTGTCTCTTTACAATCACCTCTCTGAACGACTGCTGGCGCCATGAGTAGCGAGGAGCAGGAGCATCTGACCGGGAGAGGATTGTCAAAGAGAAACAGCTGCCTTCTGCAGAGGTGGTGGAGCCTTGACTGGCTGAAATGGCATGCGTGCCACTGGCCGCTGCTGCTGCTTCAGCTGCAGGATGGACCACCAAATCTGAGCAACGTTTCTCCCAGTCCACCGATGGTGACGCTGCATGTGTTGACGCAGGCCGTTGTGCCAACGTTAGCTCCCTGGCCACGCTTCACTTTCTGCCCACAGATTCTACATATACCCATATTCGGCTCCTCCGGTGTCTTAGCAAAGAACTGCCACACCGCCGAGTAGCTGATTTTACCGCCAACGCTCCGCACTGAGTGACTACTGCCGCCGCTGCCTCGCTGAGCCCCTGTGCCGCTACTGTCTTGGACCTGCGAAGCGGGTTTTCTACCCCGTGGCCGCTTGGCTCCCGACCTCACACTGCTGCTACCCTGCTGACTCACGGCCACACAACCCACTTGCTGGCTGCGCCGCTGCCTGCCGCGCAAGCTGACGCCCTCTTCTCCTGACGATGATGAAGCCCTTGCTTCACCCGGCTCCCAAGTGCGGTCGGCTACATCATCATCTATTTGTGTTTCATCGTCACTACTGTCCTCATCACCGGTCTTGGTAAGCCGAGGCTGACCTCTCACCACAGACCTCCCATGCCACTCTCCACATCTATACTTTGCCGCCTACTGCAAGAAGCTGGGGATATTGGCCCCATTTCTTCGCTGCCAGTAGCTGCTGACTGCCCTCCTCAAATTGTTCATCCTCGCTATATAGTGGCGCTGAGCCCAGACCACATAGTAGATCCCTGGCTGAGGGAACTGGAATGGGACAGAGGCGGGCTGAGACAGTGAGGGCCGCTGACCCGCTCCCGGCCATGCCAACTAAGTGTTGTGTCTGAGTTCCACCGACTCATGGCTGGGGTTGTCAGATTTCATCTTGTAGGAAGAGGATAACTAGTCAACCAATCAAGAACCCTTGGGTTGCTGGAACAACAAACGTCAGCTAGATGACATCGTCAGTTGTGGCCTCACCGAGTGACCCCTGCTGCGACGTCCCCTTGCTGTGCTGCGACCTGGGCCCGTTTCAGAAATGTTTGTGCCACTGCCACTCGCAGTTGCAGAGCCTGCCACCTCTCTGTCTGACATACTGTTTGTTCTAAAATGTACAGACACTGTTTGATGAAGCTATCTGTATATGATAAATATACACCCTGTTTTTGACTCCAAATGAACCCAGTAACAAGCTTGGGTAACCCTTGGATATAAATTGCGCTCCACAAATGGCCAGGAAAAATTTACTTGTATGTGTCGTTTACAAGCACTGTGTGTTTTACTAAATGTAAAAGCACAAACAGGCTTAATTAACCTTCGCTTGTGAATTATGCTACAAGAAAAATGTATATATTTCGGTGTTGAAAAAGACGGTTTATTTTTGTCAGCACAGCAGCAAAACAACGCTTAATTAACCCCTGGATGTAAATTGCGCAATAGAATTGAGCCACCACAAACTAGTAGCTTTGTAGCGTGTTACAATGGTGTATTTTCTACGCCACACAACAAGAGATTAAATTGTAATTAACTTTTGCTTGTGAATTAGGCTACCAAAAAAATATATATATTTGGCGTTGAAAAAGACGGTTTATTTTTGTCAGCACACCAGCAAAACAACGCTTAATTAACCCCTGGATGTAAATTGCGCAATAGAATTGAGCAGCCAAAAATGAAGTGGTATTTGTATTGTAAAAACGCTGTTTCTTTAAATGAATACAACAGGAACTGGCTTAGATCCCACTTGGATATTGAATGTATATGCAGCTGCAGTGGACGCACACTGGATTTCAGATCCAATACCCCAAAAAATCAGAAATAGAACATTCAGAGAACAGTCTCTGAGACAAGCTGAGACACCCCACAAAAATCGCTGTGTAAAAATCAGTTCTTCAGAAAGCGCTATCACCCGCAGCAGCACCTCCCTGTCAGTACAGTGAGAGGAGTGTGAGCTCCCAGCGGCGCGCTCGGTCTTATATAGTGCGGTGACGTCACAGAATCCCGCCGGTCTCTGATTGGCTTCATCTCTGCACATGTCATGCAGGCTATGCCCTTCTTCCTCACAGAGTGCTTTGCCCCATGTAACGCCATGTGCTCGCAGACATTTTATCTATGAAAAGCACACTTCGTTCCCGCGCGAATCACCCCAAAGTTCGATTTCGTTACGAACCGAAGTTTTCCTGAAATTCTAAACGAATTCCACTTCGTTAGAATCGATTCGCCCATCTCTAATTCTGGCAATGAATTTAAGGTCCAAGATTTCCAACGCATCTGGCAGGACATTTGCCAATCAATAGCATATGAAAAACACAAATTATAAACAGGTTGCTAGCTTGCAGACACATTAGGTACCCTCTTAATAAACTTTTCACAGAACTTTGTGTTGCTTCACTGATAAAGAGACTTTGCCAGTTACTGTTGAAAGCTGTCAATGAGTAAAAGATATAAGTAGACAAAAAAATGCAGACCTCCAGTGTTGCAACCAGTAGACAAGGTTTGGCTTTCCTTGAAGTATATTTAGTTTAGGTCTTTTCTCATTCTTTCGGTAAATTAACCCAGCCTGTTACAGACTGTGGCTACATCCCTCACTACATATTCCAAATGCATTCTATGTATCAACCCTTAAGCCCATGGTCCTTAAAGGGGTGGTCTCACTACATCGATTCATTATACCTCAGTCCTGTTTTCAGTTTCATTTTTTTAATTCAGAGGCGTTTACTGACTATTACTGGCCCGCCGTGCTAACTTGCTGAGGGCACCAGGTCTATAGCTATAGCGACTAGTGCTGGCAGCCTATCTGGAGAGATCACACAGGTCTGTAGCTATAGCAACCTGAGGAGCTGATGCAGCCCATACAAAAGGGAATATCTTGGAATAGTTAGGACATTGTTAATGAACACATATTGCGAAGTGACTAGTTTTTGCAAGATCTTTAACATAAAAAGCAGTAGGGAGACAACCCCTTTAATTGCCTTACTTTAGTGAGTAAGTCCATACATCCATTGTCGGTAAAGGTTTAAATATAGAAAAGCCAAATAAAAAACCAGCAGAAACTAGATGGATGCAAACCTACAAGGGGCTAAGGAGAAACAGTCATTTAGTGTGGATGGTTGGATGAAGGTAATATTCTGTGACCAGTCAGCAATTTGCATTGGATAAGGAGATGATGCTGAAACTTTTCTTTCTGGTGCTGTTCTAATGCAAAATATAAAAATCTATATATTTCCCATCATTTATGACACGGGGTTGTATGTTAGGAAGAGGAAAAGGGAAGAAATCACTACCTCAACAGGCAATATGCAGGTGCCCAAAGACATTTTTCTCATTCCATTCATAGAAAATAGGTTTGATGAAAATGAATAATTTTTTAGGATAATAATGCATCTTGTCATAGCACAAAGAGCTTTTCTGCAGAATAGGAAAATCAATTCAATAACATTGGCAGCAAACAGTCTGAATCTCAATTTGATTGAAAATGTATGATGGAAATTCAAAATATTCAGAATATCATAAAAACTCTGAAAATGAGCAACAAAATATTTCCTCTACTTAGTAATAATTTTCTAATGAGGTATTTATGCTGTATAAGTCTGAAAAAATGTTCTGTAATTTCCTCTCCAATTTATTTTAATTTTTATTTTCAAACAAGAACAACACAAATGTGTATAGGGTTGTTTTATTTTTCACATTACAATGGCTTTATGCTTCCTGTCTCCAACACTCATACAACCAACAAATAAATATAGAAGCCACTAGCATTATACAAGTTAAAATCCGACCTTTATAAATAAGTGCATGCTGTGTGGTAGAATATGGGAGCATGTGGCAGAATATGCCAGGCATTGTACTAGAAGAGATCTTGGCAGAGAGGAACATACTGACATTGTACTTTCCCTTCTGGCTTCAATCAGCCTCACCCACCATTATTGTCTAGGTTATACCAAGTCATAATATTTAGAGAAAAAGACAAGTGTCCTGTTAGTTACCATCACACTTCAGTTTAAGCAAAAACTAGACCTAGGACAGCATACAGATCTCTTGGATGATCTTCTTTCACCTTGGCCTATAACAATGAGAAAGAGGCATCCTCTAAGTCTAGAGGTAAAATGGTTTTACCATCATCACAAATGGGGATACTTTACTGTAAGAGCAGTGAGACTAAAGAACTTGCTGCCACAAGAGATTGTGATCACAGGTTATGGTTAATACATTTTGGAGATAGGACATTGATCCAGGGATTATTCTGATTGCAGAATTGGAGTTGGGAAGGATTTTTTTCCTCTGGCACAGGGAAATTGGCATCCGCCTCAGAGGGGTTTTTTGCCTTCTTCTGGATCAACATTGTAGGGTTCCCTAGGGTGCGCTGGCTCTGTCAGATTGAAAGGGCCAGCATGACGGTAATTGGTTTTGCCGGCCGCTGACCTTATATAATGGCTCCACCTCTTCCTTTACTCCGCCGATTCCATAGTGCCTTACCCTATGCGAGGAAGCCTTCTCTACGTTCCAATTGCCAATTCCGTGTACCAGTCCCTCCGGCTTACGTTTCTCGACAGGGCCGGACTGGGAATAAAAATCAGCCCTGGCACTAAGCCCCCAGCAGCCCACATACAATATCCGCTTACAAAATTTCCCTTGTTCTCACACCTCACCACTTTCTAAACTATACTACACTATAAAGCTGCTTTCACACAGAGCATTTTTGGTGCATTTTTTTATGTGTTTTTGGTGCTTTTTTGTGCAGAAAGGCAGAATAGTTAATGCTGTACATTTCTGCACAAAAAAACACCAAAACTGCTCTGTGTGAGAGCCCCCTAAACACAAGCAAGAAAGAAAAAGTGGTGCAGAGAAACCCCTCATCAAAGAGCCAGGTGTGCTTTACAATCAGGGACAAGCCCACACTGACACTACATAAGCACCAGCATAACCTACAACCCCACCAATCACATCCCCAGTAGTCAGGTCACCATCACATGAATACAGCACTAATTCAACACTGAAGTAAAATTACCCCTGACAGCAGGGAATCACAGGAGACGACATCTCTCATGGGAGTTGTTATCTTCTTTTCTTCTCCATCTGTCCCAAACCTCCATGATGTCTTCCCTGATGAGTCGTTCTCTTCTCCGAGTCGCTCTCTTCCCTTTTTTTCTCCGTCCAGTACACGCAATGTCTTTTTCTCCTGGTCACTACTCGTCCCTGTACAATTTACCACAAATACATCTTAGACTCCTCTCTTTTCTAGCACTTTCCTATTAATTCCCAACTCTGTACAAACTCCCCATCCATGGAGCCCCAAATAGTAATATTGCCCCTTTTGGTGAACTACACAGTAATTGTACCCCAAACAGTGTATGTTAGAAAATGTCATATAAGTGGCATGTAAATAGGTAGACCCCCATTAGGTAGATATTCAAGCCCCCCTATTAGGCAGTTAAGCATATGGACATCCTAAAGCAGGTAGCTGTTGCTGTCCCAGGTAATTAGCCAGTAATTACCCAGGCAGGGCCAGTAATTAGGCAGGAAGGGCTAGATTTCAGGCAGGCAGGGCCAGTAATTAGGATGCAGGGCTAGTTCTTAGGCAGGTAGGGCCAGTTCTTAGGCAGGCAGGGCCAGTAATTAGGCAGGCAGGGCCAGTAATTAGGCAGGCAGGCCAGTAATTAGGCAGGTAGGGCTAGTTCTTAGGCAGGCAGGGCCAGTAATTTGGCAGTTAGTGCTAGTTCTTTGGCAGGCAGGGCCAGTTCTTAGGCAGGTAGGGCTAGTTCTTAGGCAGGCAGGGCTAGTTCTTAGGCAGGTAGGGCTAGTTCTTAGGCAAGTAGGGCCTGGTCTTAGGCAGGCAGGGCCAGGTCTTAGGCAGGCAGTGCCAGTAATTAGGCAGGCAGGGCTAGTTCTTAGGCAGGTGAGGCTAGTTCTTAGGCAGGTAGGGCCAGTTCTTAGGAAGGCGGGGCTAGTTCTTTGGCAGGCAGGGCCAGTTCTTAGGCAGGCAGGCCAGTAATTAGGCAGGTAGGGCTAGTTCTTAGGCAGGCAGGCCCAGTAATTACTTACCTGGTTCCCCTCCTCTACTCCTGCTCCAGTGCAGCCGCTCTCAGCCGAGTGCAGGCTATGCAGCAGGCGCGCGATTACGTCATCACATCGCGCGCCTGATCAGAAGATCCCAGCTGTTCTGCCTCGGCCGCTGCTTGCACCGCGCGGTGCAGGTGGTGGCCATGATGGCTGCATGCCTGGGTCTGTGACCTGGCCATGCAACCGTGTGGCGAGAGGGGCCTGTCGGCCCCCTGGCACAGGGGTCCGGTCGCATATGCAACCATTGCGGCCCCTGTATGTGCGCCATGTGTCGGCACTCGGGGCCGGGGGGGAAATAACGACCACTCAGCGGGTTCTCCGAGCTGGCGCTGCGACCCGGACCCCAGCGGCCCACCGGGCAAATGCCCGGTTTGCCCTATGGGCAGTCCGGGCCTGTTTCTCGACCACGAAACTTTGCTGCCTGCCCTGACTTTTTGGTCCGTCCCCGATTACGAGCTTGCCTGTCGATTTGGTACTGCGTTGCACCTTGGCTACCACTTTAAGTAAGTCGTTCAGGGGTAGCGACCTGGTGGAATCCCACCGAGGCAAGTGTAACCCGCCTTGCGGCGGGCTCTGGTGAAAACCTGGTCCCACTTAAACTCCGCTCTGCCCAGCGGATCCACTACCTTGTTCCGTTACAGTTGGAATCGGCCATGGATCCCTCCAAGGTGCCGTTACCCAGCGTGGAGGACCTTACGCCTTACGCCTATCGTGGCTCAGCAGTCCCAGCAGCTACCGCAACAGGCACAGCAGTTAGACCAGTTGACCGCCATGTTGCAGCAACTGATTGCCGCTCAGTAGCAGCCCTCGTCTCCTCCTGTGGTTCCTCCTACGCCAGCCGCTTTGTCTGCCTCCCTGGGACCCAAACTCTGGCTGTCACTTCCTACAAAATTTTACGGAGATCCGAAACTCTACAGGGGATTTGAGACATAGTGCTCCATGGCTGACCAGTTTCCTTAAGAATGGTCTAAGGTAGGCTTCATGGTCAGTCTGCTCTCCAGTAACGCCCTGGCCTGGGCCCCACCCCTCTGGGACAGAAGTGATCCTGTGACGGCGGATCTGCAGACCTTTTTTAAGGAGTTCCGAGGTGTGTTTGCACGCGCATCGTCTGCGGAAACCGCACTGCTGAACCTGCGCCTAGGTTATTCTTCAGTAGGAGATTACGCCTTCCAATTCTGCACGCTGGCCTCAGAGTTGACCTGGATTGAGGTGGCCCTGTGCACTACTTTCAAGAAGGGCCTCTCCAGCCAGGTTAAGGATGCGCTGGCCTCAAGAGACCTCCCGACGTCCTTAAGTGAGCTGATCCATTTGGCCACCGGCATCGACCTGCGCTTCACAGAGAGACAAGAGGAGCTCCATCAGGTACGTGACTCTGTTCCCTCCGGTGTTCCAGAGACCTCCTTTGCCACTTCCGCAGCACTCAGGTGAAGAGCCAATGCAAAGTGACCGCATCCAGATTACTGAACAGGAGCGGTCTCGACGTCGTGTGGAGAGGTTGTGCCTTTATTGTGCCAGTCCGAAACATTTCCTTCGGGACTGTCCATTGCACCCTCGTCCGGGAAACGCACGCACTTAGGTCAAGTGGGAGAGGCGTCCCTAGGTGTGAACAGTTCCTCTCATCGGCTGACCGTGGCGGTTCGGGTTATGTCTTGTTCCGGAGCTCAAGTTCAAGTTCCTGCTTTTCTTGATTCTGGTTCTGCTGGAAATTTCATGGACGCTGCTCTGGTGTCGAAGCTTCATCTTCCCGTGGTCCATCTCGAGAAGCCTTTAGCCATCTCTTCCGTGAATGGGGAGATTCTGCGAGACTCCATCCGATACCGCATTGAGCTAGTGTCTATGCATGTGGGGGCGCTCCATAGAGAGAAGATCACGTTCTACATGCTGCCCCACTCCTCCTCAGCAATCCTCTTGGGGCTCCCATGGCTGCAGCACCACACCCCTATGCTGAGCTGGGAAACGGGGAAGTAACGCGTTGGGGACAGGACTGCCAGTTGTCTTGTGGTACCCCGCCCGGTGCTCCCCGCTTCTTCATCGATGCCTCCTAAAACTCTGCCGGGTCTGCCTCTGGAGTACCAAGACTTTGCGGATGTATTTTCGGAAAAGGAAGGTGAGACCTTGCCTCCTCATCATCCCTACGATTGTCCCATTGACCTATTGCCTGGCACAAGCCCTCCTCGTGGGAGGGTTTATCCACTGTCTGTTCCTGAGACCAAAGCCATGTCGGCCTATATACGGGAGAACCTCAAGAGGGGCTTTATCCGTAAGTCCACGTCCGCAGCCGGTGCCGGTTTCTTCTTCGTCGAGAAAAAAGACGGCTCTCTACGTCCATGCATCGACTACCATGGCCTAAACAAAATTACGGTGAAGAACCGCTACCCACTGCCCCTGATCACGGAACTTTTTGATCGGCTCCGCGGAGCCAAGGTTTTCTCCAAACTGGATTTGTGAGGCCCTATAACCTCATCCGAATTCTTAAAGGCGACGAATGGAAGAAGGCATTTAACACCCGGGAGGAAATTTCGAATATTTAGTGATGCCCTTCGTCCTCTGCAACGCTCCTGTGGTGTTCCAGGGCTTCGTTAATGAGATCTTCAGAGACCTCTTGTATTCCTGCTTGGTTGTGTATCTGGAGGACTTTCTGGTCTTCTCGCCTGATGTTAAGTCCCATCATCTCCATGTGCGCCAGGTCCTCAGACGTCTTCGAGAGAAGCGCCTTTACGCCAAACTAGAGAAGTGCCAGTTTCTCCAGTCCAGTCTGCCCTTCCTAGGGTATATTATCTCTGCCAAGGGACTTCAGATGGACACGGCCAAGCTTTCTTCCATCCTGCAGTGGCCTCGTCCAGTCGGCCTGCGGGCTATCCAGCGGTTCTTGGGCTCTGCAAACTACTATCGCCAGTTTATCCCACATTTTTTTGTCGCTGGTGACTCCTATTGTGGCCCTGACTAAGAAGAATGGCAATCCTAGGTCGTGGCCTGAGGCACCGAAGACGCGTTCTCCCGGCTCAAAGCAACCTTTGCCTCAGCCCCCATCCTGTCTCGCCCGGACACAGAGAAACTGTTTTTCCTGGAGGTGGATGCGTCCTCAGTAGAAGCAGGGGCAGTGCTCTCTCAGTGGGACTCCAAGGGCAAGACAGTCACTTGTGGGTTCTTTTCTAAAACATTCTCCCCGGCCAAAAAGAGCTACACTATTGGTGACCGCGAGCTGTTGGCCATCAAAATAGCCCTAGAAGAATGGCGCCATCTGCTCGAGAGGGCTCGCCACCCTGTCACCATCTACTTGGACCACAAGAATCTTGCATACCTCTAGACAGCCCAAAGTCTTAATCCTTGGCAGGCTCGTTGGTCCCTGTTCTTCTCACAGTTTAACTTCGTTATCCATTTCCGCCCGGCCGAAAAGAACGTCAAGGCCGATGCGCTGTCCCGGGTTTCAGACATCGTGGGGGAAGAATCTCCTCCTAGCCATAATTTTCCTCCTAACTGTCTGATTACAGCAGCCCCGGTGGATCTCCGGCAGATACCGCCTAGCAAGTCTTATGTACGTCCGGCGCTTCGGAGGAGAATCCTGAAGTGGGGTCATTGCTCTCGGATTGCCGGCCACCCAGGAGTACGAAAGACGGCGCAGCTCATTTACCGCTACTATGGGTGGCCTGACCTTGACAAGGATGTCAAGGACTTTGTGGAATCGTGTCCTTTGTGTGTCCGCAACAAGACACCCCACCTTAAGCCGGCGGTTTTACTTCTGCCACTGCCCATCCCGGACCACCCATGGTCCCATATTGTCATGGACTTTATTACGTATCTTCCGCTGTCAACTGGTAATACCACTTGCCGGTTTGCCCTCTGCGCCTCACTTGGCGACCCTTTTCTTCCAGCACATCTTCCGTCTGAATGGCATTCCTCGTCACATTGTGTTGGATCGTGGGGTACAGTTTGTCTCCAGATTTTGGCGGTCCCTCTGTTTCCAGCTGAAAGTGGATCTGGACTTCTGCTTATCATCCGCAGACAAACGGTCAGGTGGAAAGGGTCAACCAGATCCTGGAAAATGATTTACGCCATTTCATGTCGGCCCAGCAAGACGACTGGTCAGACCTGTTACCCTGGGTGGAATTCGCATACAACTCTCTGGATTCGGAGTTGGCGGGTGCTTCTCCATTCTTTGTGGTTTATGGACTACATCCCAGCCCACCTTTCCCACTGTCATCGGTCTCTGACGTCCCTGCCATGGACTCCTCGGTTCATGACTTGAAGGCCATGTGGAGCAACACTCGATGATCTCTGCGTCAGGCTTCCGCCCGGATGATGCTGCAAGCGGATAAGTACAGGAGGTCTCCCCCCTCGTCTGCTCCCGGGGATAAGGTCTGACTGTCCTCCAAGTATATCCATCTGAAGATCCCATCCTATAAACTGGGCGCCCGCTACATTGATTCTTTTGTGGTCTTGAGGAAGGTCAACCCGGTGGCCTAAAAGCTTCGGCTTCCCCGCTCCATGCGGATCCCAAACTCCTTCCACGTTTCCCTACTTAAACCAGTCATCCTGAACAGATATTCTCGAAGAGTGTCACCTCCTTCTCCGGTAACTGATACCACGGATGTTTTTACCGTGAAAGAAATTCTGGTCATGAAGATGATCAGGGGGAAACGTCATTTTCTTTGATTGGAAGGGGATCGGGCCTGAGGAAAGATCTTGGCAGGAGAACATCATAGACCGGGAGCTGCTTTGGAGATTTCTTCTGACCAGAGGCAGGTGGGGACTGAAGGGGGGGTACTGTCACGAGCGGCGCCGCAGCCCGTTGTCCGGGCTGCAGGCGCACTCGTGTCCACCCTGTCCCTGTTGCGCCCGGGGAGCGTGGCGCCGAGGTCTGTGGGTGCACTCGCTCCCACAGGCGCACTGGCTGACCCACTGAGACTCCTGGTATGGCTACTACCACCGCTTGCGGTGGCCCAGTGGATCCACTACCTTGTTCCGTTACAGAGGGGATATCTAGGAATAGGTAGGACACTGTTAATGGACACATATTGGAAAGTGACTTGTTTTTGCAAGATATCTAACATAAAAAGCAATCCTTGTACCGAGAAAACCCCTTTAACTGGTGTCATAACATTACATCTCAGGCTCAATTTAAGACTCTTCTGGCAAGCAGTGAACATGTCTACAGCCCTATAACATCTAGGGCGACGTGTATGAAGCTCGCCGGGTTGGGGCGCGCTTTTCCGCTAGTTTTTCGGCAAAATCTGCGCCTGATTTATGTCGGCGCCAGGGCGCGCTCTTACATCCTATGTAAAGTCCGCCGCGCCTCGCCAGTGTGTTAGGCGCAGTGCGGGACTTAGGCGCAGTGCGGGGCTGCGCCTGAGATTCGCCGCCGGAGGAAGTGCGGTCATCCATGCGGGGAAAAGTCCGCCGCGCCTCGCCAGTGTGTTAGGCGCAGTGCGGAGACTGAGGCGCAGTGCGGCGCTGCGCCGAAGATTCGCCGTCCGAGGAGGTGCACTCATACATGCGGGGAAAAGTTCCCTGCGCCTCGCCAGTGTGTGGGGCACAGTGCGGGGACATGGGCGCAGTGCGGGACTGCGCCGAAAATCTGTTCCAATGCAAGACAGGCTGGAAAACAGCGAGAAATCATTCCACATGTCGGTGCGGAGTATGAATCAAAAATCGCCTTTATAAAGGCGTTAAACATTCTCAGAAAAGAGCTCAAACCTCAAAACTAAAAAATACATAAAAAAAAAAAATCACTTTCCAAATATCCTAATTCAAGAATTAGGATATTGGAAATTGCCAGGAAATACAGTAATTCAAATTCTGAAAGCTATTCTCATTGGTCGGCAGAAACCGGCCAATCAGAATAGGAGCGACAGTGAACCATTAAAACCTATGGAGAACTATTGACCAATCAGAATCAAAGGCAGTTCAAAATACAGTAAAAATGCAGAAAAGAGCTGATTGGCTGAACTACCGGGTGCTTGGCTAGCTCGGCCAATCAGAATAGGAGCGACAGAGACCCATTAAAACCTATGGAGAACTATTGACCAATCAAATTCAAAGGCGGGACAGTTCAAAATACAGTAAAAATGCAGAATAGAGCTGATTGGTTGAAGTAGCGAGGGCTTGGCTATCCCAGCCAATCAGAGCGCGAGCTACTTTCTCCCATTGTAGTCTATGGAGAGATCGGCACCATGCAATCTCGGCTCTCAGCGCCGTGCGGCATGGAGTATGAATAAAAAAATCATTTTTATTAAGTGTAAAACATTATCAGATAAAGCGCTGAAACCTTCTTCAAAAATAAAGCACTTAAATCCCTAACAACGCGTTTGTCGCCGAGACCGGCGCTACATAGGGAATTGCAATAGAGAGAATTGCCGGAAAAAACAGTAATTTAAATTGTTTAAGCGCTTCTCATTGGTTGGCAGAAGCCAGCCAATCAGAATAGGAGCGACAAAGACCCATTAAAACCTATGTAGAAGTTTTGACCAATCAGAAAAGGAGCGACAGTGTCCCATTATATAGCTATGGAGAAATATAGACCAATCAAAATCAAAGGCGGGACAGTTCAAAATACAGTAAAAAGGCAGAAATGAGCTGATTGGTTGAGCTAGCGGGGGCTCGTTTCTGTATTTTTACTGTATTTTGAACTGTCCCGCCTTGGATTTTGATTGGTCAATTTTTCTCCATAGGTTATAATGGGCCCCTGTCGCTCCTATTCTGATTGGTCAATTCTCCTCCATAGGATATAATGGGCCACTGTCGCTCCTATTCTGATTGGCTGGTTTATGCCGACCAATCAAAAGAGCTTAAACAATTTGAATTACTGTATTTCCCGGCGATTCTCTCTATTGCAATTCCCTATGTAGCGCCGGCCTCGGCAACAAACGCGTTGTTCAGGGTTTTAACTGATTTATTTTTACAGATTGTTTCAGCTCTTTATCTGATAATGTTTTACACTTAATCAAAATGATTTTTTTATTAATACTTCATGCCGCACGGCGCTGAGCGCCGAGATTTCAGAGCACCCATCTCTCCATAGACTACAATGGGAGAAGTAGCTCGCGCTCTGATTGGCTGGGATAGCCAAGCCACCGCTAGCTCAGCCAATCAGCTCTTTTCTGTCTTTTTACTGTATTTTCAACTGTCCCGCCTTTGATTCTGATTGTTCAGACGTTCTCCATAGGTTTTAATGGTTCACTGTCGCTCCTATTCTGATTGGCCGGTTTATGCCGACCAATGAGAATAGCTTTAAGAATTTGAATTACTGTATTTCCCGGCAATTTCCAATATCCGATTTCTTGATATTGCGCTGTTCTAGATTTTTGGAAAGTGATTTTTTTTTTATTATGTTTATTTTTGAGGTTCAGCTCTTTTCTGACAATGTTTTCCGCCATTATAAAGGCGATTTTTTCGAATTCATACTCCTGCTGCACGGAGCGGAGCGCCGAGATTTCTGTCGCGATCTTCTATCTGCCTCCTCGCATGTTTCGATCCTGCTTCACTTCGCCGCCGCCAGAGCATTTAGACCAAAATAAACTAGGTCTGCTTGTCGGAGCTGCCGAGCGCTGCACTGCGCCTCCCTTTGCCGACTCGTGATCGTACATGCCTCGGAGTATACGAGCGCGCTGCGTCCCGCCCCGGAACGCCTACCCCGCGCCCACACCGCGCCCACTGCCCGCCCCTTCATGCGGGGCGCAGCTGAAAGTGGCGAACACTGCGCCTAACACCGCATCCCTGCGTCCGACAGGGGGATTCGGGCCAGGAGGCGCAGTATACGCCAAAAAACAGGCGTAAAGCCCGTTCATACATGTCACCCCTAATGTCGACCAGCCACTGATCTCTAATGGACTGGGAATAACCTCAGCGTTCTGAGGATTTGACACTACAGACTTTCCAAAGCTGTATGGAATACAGTTTTGCAAATGATAAGTTGAAGTTAATATGTAACAAAAAAAAGTTGAAAAGTTTTTGAAAGAGTAAATTTGTACTTTCATTAAATTGAGCCTGCGGTATGTTCTTGGATTAATATACTATATGGGATAGTGAGAGCCCAGTACACGAAGGCTGTCTGACGTGTCTTAACCCCTGGTTGGCCAAAGTGTTGTGATAATCTGACAACATTACACCTTGACATTAGGAACCATATCAAAAGAGGAGTAAAACAATTAAATCTAAAAGATAACCTTTATTAATTAACTTAAGTGGTTGTCTCACCATATCGATTCATCTTACATCAGTTCTGTTTTTCTTGGTTTCACTTTTTAATTCAGGGGTGTGTGTACTGGCTTCTATTGGCTACTACTGGCCTGCAGTGACGGGATTCTGAGGACACCAGGTCTGTTGCTATAGCGACCAATGCTGACAGCCTATCAGTAGAGAGAGAACAGGTCTGTAGCTATAGCGACCTGAAGAGCTGGTGCAGCCCATACAAGAGGGGATATCTAGGAATAGCTAAGACTCTGTTAGGGCATGTTCACACGGCGGTTTTGGCCGTGGGTTTCGCCACAGCTCTCACCGCGGTTCCGGTGGACAAAACCTCGTTTAACGTGGCCGAAAATTCGCGTAGCCCTATGCGGTTTTGCGGCACGGGCGCTGGGTGTGGTCTCGGTGTGGGTGGGCCGTGGTTTGGGGCACGGCTTGCGCTGAGGGTTTGCCCCCATGCAAATTAATAGCAGGGGGCAAACTGCGCCGCGAACCGCGGCCCAGCCTCGCACCACCCGCGGTAGCACCGCGCGGCCACCGCGCAGAGCACTCCCTGTCAAGAATTGACAGGAGAGTTCTCCACATGCGCGGGTTTGGCCGCAGCCTCGCGGCCAAACCCGCGGCATGTGAATATTAACGCGGTTTCCAATAGGAAACCATGTTAATAAACTAGGCGCCCCAATCCGCCGTGTGAACAGGGCCTTAATGGACACATATTGCAAAGTGACTTGTTTTTGCAAGATCTAGAGCACAAAAAGCAATCCTTATAGTGAGACAACCCCTTTAAAAACTACTATTCCAAAAATCACCAACCATAAATACTATGTCATTGCAAATTGATCATACATTAAATATCACAATAGAATGCAGCAACCTCTCTTAATAAAGTGATAAAAATTGTGCACATCATGGTGATAAACCTGCCAGAAAGAAGATTAGGATACCCACAAAAAATAATTAGAACAATCTTACCATAAGGAAGATTTTCATGCCGATCTGTTCAACACCAGTACCCGTGATATGGCTGTTAGAAGAAAGTGGTCAGGATATTAGATGAGTGTTTCCTATTGCCCGTTGTCCCGGTTCACGCCGCAGTCCCTGCTATGGACTGTCAGCGTGCCCATGTCTCCCGTGTCCCATCCGCCGCTGCGGCATCCTCTGGTGTCGCGATTCCTGGCAGTCCTTCAGCTGCTCCTGCTGGCAGGACTGAGTCCCCATTGCTTTCTCCAGCTCCCTAGCATCTTGTGCGCAAAAGTGCTCCTTCTAGGGGCATGCGCGTGGCACTGCACTGCATTTGAAGAGTCAGTGTTCCTATGTCCAGCCCAGTAACCTGTGACCTCTGCCTTCATAAGGAACTTCCTCCCTGTGCTCCTGGTCAGTTTGTTGTTGTGTTTCTCCTGCATTTTTAGGCTGCTGTATTGCTGCTGTAACCTGTATGTTTATCCTGTACGTTTACCAGTTCCTGTTGAACTCCTGTTGTTGCAGCTGTCTACTAATCACCTGTTGATACCTGGCGTCATACCAAGTCTGCTAACATCCTGGGACTGTGCCATACGTTTACCGGCTACACCTGCGGTGCCCTGTTCTCCGTTCCAGCACCGGCTATCCAGATCTGCACTTCGGCTACCCACCGCATGTGTTACCATCTGCGCCTGCGGTGGACCCAGAGGATCCGCCGTAACCGGACATTTCTAGCCATCCCAGTTAGAAAACGGGACACACTTATAGGGTCTAGATTGTCCTTAAAGACCTAACCACAGGACAATCGCCCCAAAAAGCGTGGGTGCCTTATAGTTAGGTTATTAGGGAAAATGTAGACCCCATAGGGCACAATAGTGAACACTCATCTAGTAAACTAACTACTTTCTTCTTACTGCCATATAGTGGATACTGGTGGTGAATGCAGCAACTTTTAGTATAACTTTTTTCTTTATGGTAAGACCAATAAGCTAATTTATTTGTAGGTGTCCTGGTCTTTATTCTGGCAGTTTTATCAACGTGATGTAGAAAGTGGTCGTGATTTTTCTTTTCATTGGAAAGGTCACTGTATTCTATTGTGATATTTGAGGTATAGTTTATTGAACTAACATGCTATATATGGTTAGTGATTTTCAGAATAGTAGGTTTTAAATTACTTAATAAAGGTTATTTTTAGATTTGATTTTTACACGTCTTTTCTGACTTGGTGTAATATCATCAACGTCAGCAAATCCAAAACCTGTGAAAAAATAATGAAAAATAGCCATCTCATCTGTGAATTAAAAGAGATAAACACCACTGCAGACCATAGCCACGATATGATCACATATGGCAAATCTGTTGCAGAGATTTTTCTATTCCATAGAAATGAAAAGGACTATTCAGATGAATGAAGCAGCCTTCAAAAATTTCTGCAAAAAAATCTGGCTGCTGCGAATACAATCTTATTCTTCTCCACTGGTCTGATAATAAGACTTTGGTAAATTTATAAAGAGGTGCTCTGAGAACAGTTAGCTCTAGAGGTAACAAATGTTATAGTGTTAGCATTTTCCATTCTATCTATAGTACAAAAATCAATCAATTATGGTCAATAAATATCAATTGCTATACACATAAAAATTATTACCAACGATATGACCCATAACGGCTAACAATTGTTATGTGTTCGTTAATTGTAATGCAAATGAAGGTGGATTTTCATTATTCTGATGCAGATAAATAATATTTGTAACGATCTGAACAATTGTCCATTGGGAAAAATAATTTTTATTTCAGTAGCTGTCTGGCTAGGTTTGATACTGAAATCCCAAAATGAAAATATTCCTTTAAAATTTAACCTTTAATCAGTACGCTTAAAATGTTGAATATCTCTCAAAATCAAAACATGGGACAGTTAGCAGCAGCAGAAACCGCTCTCAATGTAATCATTAGTCTCTATAAATACCCTAAACTAGTGGGAACACCTTAACGGAGACCCCTGATTTATCGTCCTCGGAGGCTGAGTTCTCAGAGTCTGAGGGTAGATTTTTCCCTGGAGGAAGAGGGGGGAGAGGTAAGGGAAGAGGAGGTGGAAGAGGTCGAAACACCAAAAATAATAGTAAGAAAATATGGAATGGATCCGCTGGATCCTCCTCATCCTCAGCTGGTGGGGCTTTTTTAGATCGGCAACCAGCTCAGTACCCCCTGAGAAACAAGGAGGGAAATCAAAAATAAGAAATGATGATCTACAGATCATTAATCTATCCTGTCGTAATTTTTCTGAGGTGAAAAAGAAAGTGTTAAATAAGGGCCTATCTTTTGTTCCAAGTAACAGGTTCAGAGAATTTGAGTGGATTAAAGATCTCCACCTCTTTATTAGAAAAGTGAAATGGGCTAGACTTTTCCACAAACGTGATTTAAGAGAATGTGAGGATCTCAAAATAGAACCGAGTGACCTAGCTGGTGTAAGAACACTGTGTAATCTCATGTCTGAAGAGGATAGACCTATTGGTGAGAGACCCTTTACTTCGCTTTGTAACAAAAGTAAAAAGATGCCTCCCCCCCAACCTTACTCATGTATTGATGTATTTCTGGATACTGTAATATCAGAACTAAAGCAGTTAAATATGGAGATAGTGGCTTTAACAACTTGACACTAGAACAAAGGAAGGCTCTAAATAATTTAGAGAAAGATACCTCCATTATAATCAAACCCGCTGATAAGGGGGGAAACATTGTCATCATGGATACAGAGAAATATCGAGTGATGTGTATGGATCTTCTAAAAGATAAGACATGTTATCAGATACTGAGAAAGGATCCCACGACCACATTTTTGACAGAATTGAAAGTAATGGTTGATGAAGCACTGTTGAACCACTTGATAAGTAAGCAGGAACGTGACTTCTTGGTGCCAGACTTTCCTAGGAGGGCAACATTTTATGGGCTGCCCAAAGTGCACAAAGGGGTTGACCCCCTTAAGGGTCGCCCAATCGTGTCAGGGGTAGGAAGCCTAACCCAAAACCTGGGTATTTACGTAGATAAAAACCTGAGAAATTTTGTGACAGCTTTACCATCTTATGTTAGGGAAAAATCAGACTTGCTTCTAAAGCTGGAAGGGGTGACAGTTGACAAAGAGACTATCCTATGTAGTATAGATGTAGAGGCACTATATTCCTCCATTCCACATGATAAAGGATTGATAGCTGTTAAACATTTCCTTGATACGAGGGGTACACAGTTCAAGAGACATAATGACTTTATTATGTCACTTCTGAGATTCTCTTTGGAAAATAATGTTTTCCTATTTGATCACAAATTCTACCACCAGCTCAGGGGCACTGCGATGGGGAGCCCTAGTGCTCCCACAAACGCAAATCTGTTCCTGGGCTGGTGGGAGAATACCATGGTCTTTGGTGATGAAGGCAATACATGGAATGACAATATCTTGATGTGGGCAAGATACATAGATGACGTCTTTGTGCTCTGGAAAGGAGAACCCACATCATTTGAATTATTTGTACAAAGCCTGAATCACAATGAGATAGGGTTAAGATTTACATCAGTATGTAATGAATATACACTTCCTTTTTTGTATGTTAACATCTCAAAAAATCCTGATTATACACTTAAGATCAAGGTATTCAGAAAGGAGACCGTGACCAACAGTCTCCTCAGATGGGACAGCTGTCACCCGAGGCCCCTCGTCAAAGGGATACCGCGGGGGCAGTACCTCCGCTTAAGGAGAAACTGCTCTGATACAGGTACATTCAAAGAACAGGCGAGGGAATTAAGAGACAGGTTCGAAACAAGGGGCTACCCTTCACTACCTCTCAGAAGGGCTTATCAAAGGGCTATGAAAGAGGAGAGGGTTGGTCTGCTTGTCCCTAAGGTTAGACAGACCGAGACCCCGAATGCTACTAGGAATGAGCTACGCATCATAGGGGAGTACAACTCCCAAGCTGATCAGATCCAGACAATCATTAGGAGGTACTGGAACATCCTACGTCAGGATCAGATAGTGAGAGAAATCTTACCTGAAAATCCCTCCATCACTTTTCGCAAGGGGCGGAGCCTAAAGGATCGCCTGGTAAGAAGTCACTATTGTGTACTTTTACGAGAAACTTGGTTGGGTCGACAGCCTGATGGCTGTTTCCGTTGTGGTTCATGTAAGTTCTGTCAATATGTTGTCACCTGTAAAGTTTTTGAAAAATGGCAACAATGGTAGAGGGTACTTTATAAGAGGATTCATTAATTGCGTCTCAGTAGGAGTCATCTACCTGGCTACATGTCCATGTGGTCTTAATTATGTGGGGAAGACAAGGCGAGAGTTGCGGAGAAGAATAGGTGAACCATTGGCGTATTTAAAAAAAACTGCGGACACAACTTTTAAGCTTTTGGGGAAAAACATGGGGTAAACAGATTGTATCATTTTCAGGGGAATTGACTTGTGAACCCCATGTGGGGGGGGTGATTGGGATAGGTTTTATCCTACAAAGCCAGCCAATTGGGATAAAAAATTGGTTTTGGGGAAAACCCAAAGGGGGCCTTAATGAAGCCTTGTCTTTTTGCCTGTTTGGAAACCCCTTGTTTTTGTCTATTTCTTTATTTTTTAAAACCCCTGGACCGAAAACTTGGATATCCCGAGAAATTTAATTTTACCCTAACCCAAATTTTGATTGTTTTTTCCCCCCATGGATTTTATATGTGTTTTCGCCATCCTCCATTAAAAATTTGGGTTTAGCTTATCAAAACTAATTAATAAAACATTACTTCCCGGATTTCATAATTAATATGGGCAATCGCTACCATTGTGGAAAATATGTGAACTTATCTATACAATGTTGCTGCTTTTGGCGTCGTGCGTTTTTTTTTTTGGATTTTGTTAAAAAAAACCATCTAGTTTTTATAAAAACCTGGGGGCATATCGGGATTTTTTTCACTGCCCCGGCCTGCTAGTTGGAATACAGAAATTTGGCCGGCGCTTGCCTTGTGGCGCCGGGTGCGAGTGACCCAGGGTTTTTAGCCCGGACCCCCGGTGCATATCGCTGTGGTTTTTCTGCCGAGGAAGTTGCCGTGCGCGCTTGTATGCGTCTGAGGCCTCGGCGCCATCTTAAATTTCCCCGGATAGCCGTCCAAAGTTTGGGAAGTATCTTGTTTTGCACGCCGGGGCACGCATTGGGGTTTCCCGGAACACCGGGGCTGGAAAATATTTAAGGTTATGGTTTGGTACATTTAACAGGTTCCAGTGTGTCATGTGGGGTTTTGGAGGCAGTGTTCTTGTGGCCGGGGGAGGAGTTTGAATGTTTAAATCCTCTCCAAAGCTCATTCATTTTGTGGGACTGCTGAGACACCAACACGAGGGTCTCTCCATACCTGTGGAGGCAAACTAGCCCCATCGGAATTCCACCCTAGAGGAGGCATACCAGCCTCATCCTTCAGTGGACCTGTTACGCAAGTATTGGTTTAAACACCGGTCTGCTATTACTGAACGTATATGTTTACAGGTTCTACAGATGTGTTTAAGAGCGATTTGTTACATTTGTTAAAGAAATATATTGAGTACCCCATTGAGTAGTCCCTGTTCGGGACATCTTCTGTAGTGTTATAATTTGATTTCGGCCATGTACAGTTTTATTTCAGATTGCATTAGAAAACCCATAGGAGCGTCGCTCGCTCTCCCATTGGTCCAAATAACGGCGCCTCTTTTAACTTAGCCAATAACAGAGGGCGATCAGAATTTCTTTTCCCCATAAAACTCTATGAGAAAGTAGCTCGCGCTCTGATTGGCTAAGCTTGACGTGCCCCCGCCGCTTCAACCAATCAGCTCGTTTCTGCATTTTTACTGTATTTTGAACTGTCCCGCCTTTGATTTTGATTGGTCCAAACTTCTCGATAGGATATAATGGGACTTTGTCGCTCCTATTCTGATTGGTTAATACTCCTTCATAGGTTAAATGGGCCACTGTCGCTCCTATTCTGATTGGTCCAAACTTCTCCATAGGATATAATGGGTCTTTGTCGCTCCTATTCTGATTGGCTGGCTTCTGCCGACCAATGAGAATAGCTAAACAATTTGAATTACTGTATTTCCCGGCAATTCTCTCTATTGCAATTCCCTATGTAGCGCCGGTCTCGGCGACAAACGCGTTGTTCGGGTTTTTTAACTGCTTTATTTGTAAAGAAGGGTTCTGCTCTTTATCTGATAATGTTTGACATTTAATAAAAATAATTTTTTGATTAATACATAATGCCACACGGCGCTGAGTGCCGAGATTTCAGTGCGCCCATCTCTCCATAGACTATAATGTGAGAAGTAGCTGGCGCTCTGATTGGCTGGGATAGCCAAGCACCCGCTAACTCAGCCAATCAGCTCTTTTCTGTCTTTTTACTGTATTTTGAATTATCCCACCGTGGATTCTGATTGGTCTAAACTTCGCCATAGGTTTTAATGGTTCACTGTCGCTCCTATTCTGATTGGCTGGTTTATGCTGACCAATGAGAATAGGTTTCAGAATTTGAATTACTGTATTTCCCGGCAATTTCCAATATCATAATTCTTGATATTGCGCCGTTCTAGAGTTTAGGAAAGTGTTTTTTTTTGTTTAGTATGTTTATTTTTTATGTTCAGCTCTTTTCTGACACTGTTTTCCGCCTTTATAAAGGCGATTTTTTTCGGAATCATACTCCTGCTGCACGGAGCGGAGCGCCGAGATTTCTGTCGCGATCTTCTATCTGCTTCCTCGCATGTTCCGATCCTGCTTCACTTTGCCTCTGTCGGAGCATTTAAACCAAAAAAAAAACCTGGGTCTGCCTGTCGGAGCTGCCGAGCGCTGCACTGCGCCTTGTTTTGGGCCGGCGCCCTTGCCATGTGTTAGGTGAAAGTGCGGGGACCGGGGCGCAGTGGGGCGCTGCGCCTTTTGATTCCGCCGCCGGGGGTAGCGCACTCATACATGCGGGGAATAGTTCCCTGCGCCTCACCAGTGTGTGGGGCACATTTGTGGGGACATGGGCCAGTGCGGGACATGGGGGGCGTGGGGGCTGCGCCGAAAAAAAAGTTCCGATGTGAGACAGCGGAACAGCGAGAAAATCATTCCACATGTCGGTACGGAGTATGAATCAAAAATCGCCTTATAAAAGGCTTTATCAACATTCTCAGGAAAAGAGCTGAAAACCTAAAAAATAAAAAATACATAAAACAAATTCACTTTCCAATATCCTAATTCAAGAAATTAGGATATTGGAAATTGCCGGGAAATACAGTTTATTCAAAATCAGAAACCAAATTCTGTTTTGGTCGGCATAAACCGCCAATCAGAATCGGAGCGACAGTGAACCTTTTAAACCTATGGGGAAGTTTAGACCAATCAGAACCCACGGCGGGGATAGATTCAAAAAAAGTAAAATGCTGGAAAAGAGCTGATTGGTTTTTAAGCTCCCGGGGACTTGGCTAGCTCAGCCAATCAGAATAGGAGCGACAGAGACCCATTCTAGCCTATGGAAAAATTATTGACCAATCAAATAGGAGCGACCAAAGACCCATTCTAGTCTATGGAGAAGTTTAGACCAATCAGAATCCACGGCGAGATAATTCAAAATACAGTAAAAAGACAGAAAAGAGCTGATTGGCTGAGCTAGCGGGTGTTTTGGCTATCCCAGCCAATCAGATCGCGAGCTACTTCTCCCATTATAGTCTATGGATAGATGGTCGCACTGAAAATCTCAGCATTTCAGCGCCGTGGGCATGAAGTATTAATAAAAAAATTATTTTTATTAAATGTCAAACATTATCAGATAAAGAGCACCCCCCCTCTTTACAAATAAAACAGTTTTAAAAACCCGAACAACGCGTTTTGTCGCCGAGACCGGCGCTCCCATAGGAATTGCAATAGAGAGAATTGCCGGGAAATACAGAAATTTTAAAATTTGTTTAAGCTATTCTAAATTGGTCGCATAAAACCACCAATCAGAATAGGAGCGACAATGTCCCAATTATAACCTATGGAGGAGAATTGACCAATCAAAAAATAGAAGCGACAATGCCCCAAAATTATATCCTATGGAGAAAAATTGACCAATCATATTCAAAGGCGGGACAGTTAAAAAATACAGTAAAAATGCAGAAACAGCTGATTGGGTTGAAGCGCGGGGGCTCGTCCAGCTTAGCCAATCAGAGCACGAGCTACTTTCTCATAGAGTTCTATGGGGAAAAAGAAATTCTGAGCGCGCTCTGTGATTGGCTAAGTTGAAAGGGGGCGCCGTTATTTGGCCCCAAGGGGGAGACCGAGCGACGCTCCTATGGGTTTTCTAATGCAATCTGAAATAAAAACTGTTTCATGGCCGAAATCAAATTATAAACACTACAGAAGTTGTCCCGATGGTGATATAAAACGAATAAATAATTTTGGAGGTAAAGAAAAAAAAATTAACATCAATAAAAACATGTTTATTTCTTTATTTTTTTGTTAGCCAAGGATCAATATATGGGTGCAAGAAAATAAAGAAATAAACATGATTTTATTGATTTTAAAATTTTTTTTTCGTTACCCCCAATATTATCAATTCGTTTTATATACACATCGGGACAACTTCTGTAGTGTTAAAAATTTGATTTCGGCCATGTACATTTTATTTCAATTGCAAATTTGAAAAACCCCTAGGAGCTCGCTCGCTCTCCTATTGGTCCAAAATAACGGCGCCTCTTTTAAACTTAGCCAATCACAGAGCGCATCAAATTTCTTTTCCCCATAAAAACTCTATGAGAAAGTAGCTCGCGCTCTGATTGGCTAAGCTGGGGCGGCCCCCGCCGCTTCAACCAATCAGCTCGTTTCGCATTTTTACTATATTTTGAACTGTCCCGCCTTTGATTTTGATTTTGGTCCAAACTTCTCGATAGGATATAAATGGGACTTTGTCGCTCCTATTCTGATTGGTTATAATACTCCCTCATAGGTTAGAATGGGCCACTGCGCTCCTATTCGATTGGTCCAAACTTCTCCATAGGATAAATGGTCTTTGTCGCTCCTATTCTGATTGGCTGGCTTCTTTCCGACCAATGAGAAATAGCTTAAACAATTTGAATTACTGTAATTTTTCCCCGGGAAATTCTCCCCTATTGCAATTCCCTATGTAGCGCCGGTCTCGGCGACAAACGCGTTGTTCGGGTTTTTAAACTGCTTTATTTGTAAAGAAGGGTTCTGCTCTTTATCTGATAATGTTTTTACATTTAATAAAAAAAATTTTTTGATTAATACATAATGCCGCACCCCGCTGGGGTGCCGAGATTTCAGTGCGCCCATCTCTCCATAGACTATAATGGGAGAAGTAGCTCGCGCTCGATTGGCTTGGATAGCCAAGCACACCGCTGCTCCCGCCATCAGCTCTTTTCTGTCTTTTTACTGTATTTTTTAAATTATCCGGCCCTGGATTCTGATTGGTCTAAACTTCTCCATAGGTTTTAATGGTTCACTTCGCTCCTATTTCGATTGGCTGGTTATGCTTTACCAATGAGAATAGGTTTTCAGAATTTGAATTCTGTATTTCCCGGCAATTTTTCCAATATCATAAATTCTTGATTATTCGCCGTTCTAGAGTTTAGGAAAGTGTTTGGTTTTTTTTTTTAAATATGTTTATTTTTTACTTTCAGCTCTTTTCTGACACTTTTTTACGCATTTATAAATGAGATTTTTTTCGTAATAATACTCCTGCTGCACAGAGCGGAGCGCCGAGATTTCTGTCGCGATCTTCTATCTGCTTCCTCGCATGTTCCGATCCTGCTTCACTTCGCCTCTGCCAGAGCATTTAGACCAAAAAAAACCTGGTCTGCCTGTTTGAAGCTGCCCAGCCTGCACTGCGCCTCGCTTTGCCGACCCCCGCCATCGTACATGGGCCCCGGGTTTTTGGCGCGCCGCGTCCCGTCCCGGAACGCCTACCCTGCGCCCACACCGCGCCCACTGCCCGCCCCTTCATGCGGGGCACAGCTGAAAGTGGCGAACACTGCGCCTAACACTGAATCCCCGCGTCCGACAGCGGGATTCGGGCTGGGAGGCGCAGTATACGCCAAAAAACGGGCGTAAAGCCCGATCATACATGTCGCCCGTAGTGTTTATAGTGGGATTATCCTGTTGTGGGGTCGTCCTTTTCGGGACGGGGTCTCCGTTAAGGTGTTCCCACTAGTTTAGGGTATTTATAGAGACTAATGATTTCATTGAGAGTGGTTTCTGCTGCTGCTAACTGTCCCATGTTTTGATATTGAGAGATATTCAACATTTTAAGCATATTGATTAAAGGTTACATTTTAAAAGGAATATTTTCATTTTTGGTTTTTCTGTATTGATCTTGTTATTCCTATTAATATGTTGGAGGGAGTCTTTTGGATTGCTGCTTATTTGTATATTCATGTAATGGCAGGCTTTGTGTCCAATAATGTAGACTCTGACTTGTGGTTGCAAGAGGCACATGACGTTTTCTCTGACAAAACACTAGCATCTCCCACATACGCACCCACAATTAAGATTGCATTTAGAGATCTTACAAGGATTCATAAAGAGTATACGTCTTCCTGGTGGGAAATTCAGTCCCTAGAACACTACATACAGCAGAAAATAGTCCCCAGGGGGTTAAGAATCACCCTTGTACCAGCGGAAAGACTCAGATCCGAGACAGTACTGAATAGGTGGGAAAAAGAGGCAGTAGAATCTTCCCTGCGTTTTATGCAGATTTTACTTGACGAGGAAAAAACTAAGTTTGAAAAAATCAAGGAAAATCTAAAAGCACAATCAGAGGTAGTGCTAAAATTTAAAACTGAGTCTGACTTTGATATCAGGGAAGTTGAATTGAGTAATAAGATTCAAAGACATCAGGCCTATATAAAAGAACGTAAGCATAATCTATTCCTAAGGGATTTGACGGACTTTAAAGAAGGGAGAGCCTACTCCTTCCTATCTAAGGATAATAGAAAGTGGGAATCAGAGACTGATTTATCGTCCTCGGAGGCTGAGTTCTCAGAGTCTGAGGGTAGATTTTTCCCTGGAGGAAGAGGGGGGAGAGGTTGGGGAAGAGGAGGTGGAAGAGGTCGAAACACCAAAAATAACAGTAAGAAAATATGGAATGGATCCGCTGGATCCTCCTCATCCTCAGCTGGTGGGGCTTTTTTAGATCGGCAACCAGCTCAGTACCCCCTGAGAAACAAGGAGGGAAATCAAAAATAAGAAATGATGATCTACAGATTATTAATCTATCCTGTCATGATATCTCTGAGGTGGAAAAGAAATTGTTAAGTAAAGGCCTATCTTTTGTTCCAAGTAATAGGTTCAGAGAATTTGAGTGGATTAAAGATCTCCACCTTTTTATTAGAAAAGTGAAATGGGCTAGACTTTTCCACAAACGTGATTTAAGAGAATGTGAGGATCTCAAAATAGAACCGAGTGAACTAGCTGGTGTGAGAACACTGTGTAGTCTCATATCTGAAGACGAGAGACCTATTGGTGATGGACCCTTTACGTCGCTTTGTAACAAAAGTAAAAAGATGCCTCCCCCCCACCCTACTCATGTATTGATGTATTTTTGGAGACTGTAATATCAGAACTAAAGCAGTTAAATATGGAGAGTAGTGGCTTTAACAACTTGACACTAGAAGAAAGGAAGGCTCTAAATAATCTAGAGAAAGATACCTCCATTATAATTAAACCCGCTGATAAGGGGGGAAACATCGTTATTATGGATACAGAGAAATATCGAGCGATGTGTATGGATCTTTTGAAAGATAAGACATGTTATCAGGTACTTAGAAAGGATCCCACGACCACATTTTTGACGGAATTGAAAGTAATGGTTGATGAAGCACTGTTGAACCACTTGATAAGTAAGCAGGAACGTGACTTCTTGGTGCCAGACTTTCCCAGGAGGGCAACATTTTATGGTCTGCCCAAGGTGCACAAAGGGGTTGACCCCCTTAAGGGTCGCCCAATCGTGTCGGGGGTAGGTAGCCTAACCCAAAACCTGGGTATTTACATTGATAAAAACCTGAGAAATTTCGTGACAGCTTTACCATCTTACGTTAGGGACACATCAGACTTGCTTCTAAAGCTAGAAGGGGTGACAGTTGACAAAGAGACTATCCTATGTAGTATAGATGTAGAGGCACTATATTCCTCCATCCCACACGATAAAGGATTGATAGCTGTTAAACATTTCCTTGATACAAGGGGTACACAGTTCAAGAGACACAATGCCTTGATCATGTCACGTCTGAGATTCTCTTTGGAAAATAATGTTTTCCTATTTGATTACAAATTCTACCACCAGCTCAGGGGCACTGCGATGGGGAGCCCCAGTGCTCCCACATACGCAAATCTGTTCCTGGGCTGGTGGGAGAATACCTTGGTCTTTGGTGATGAAGGCAATACATGGAATGACAACATCTTGATGTGGGCACGATTTATAGATGACGTCTTTGTGCTCTGGAAAGGAGAACCCACATCATTTGAATTATTTGTACAAAGCCTGAATCACAATGAGATAGGGTTAAGATTTACATCAGTCTGGAATTAATATACACTTCCTTTTTTGGATGTTAACATTTAAAAAAATCCTGACTATACACTTAAGACCAAGGTATTCAGAAAGGAGACCGCGACCAACAGTCTCCTCAGATGGGACAGCTGTCACCCGAAGCCCCTCGTCAGAGGGATACCGCGGGGGCAATACCTCCGCTTAAGGAGAAACTGCTCTGATACAGGTACATTCAAAGAACAGGCGAGGGAAATAAGAGACAGGTTCAAAGCAAGGAGCTACCCTTCACTACCTCTCAAAAGGGCTTATCAAAGGGCTATGAAAGAGGAGAGGGTTGGTCTGCTTGTCCCTAAGGTTAGACAGACCGAGACCCCGAATGCTACTAGGAATGAGCTACACATCATAGGGGAGTACAACTCCCAAGCTGATCAGATTCAGACACTCATTAGGAGGTACTGGAACATCCTACATCAGGTTCAGATAGTGAGAGAAATCTTACCTGAAAATCCCTCCATCACTTTTCGCAAGGGGCGGAGCCTAAAGGATCGCCTGGTAAGAAGTCACTATTGTGCACCTTTACGTGAAACCTGGTTGGGTCGACAGCCTGATGGCTGTTTCCGTTGTGGTTCATGTAAGTTCTGTCAATATGTTGTCACCTGTAAAGTTTTTAAAAATGGCAACAATGGTAGACAGTAGTTTATAAGAGGATTCATTAATTGCATCTCAGTAGGAGTCATCTACCTGGCTACATGTCCATGTGGTCTTAATTATGTGGGGAAGACGAGGCGAGAGTTGCGGAGAAGAATAGGTGAGCACATTGGCGATATTAAAAAACGTGCTGACACACCTATTGCAAGACATCTGTGGGATAAACACGGAGGTAACACAGAATGTGTACAGTTCAGAGGAATTGACATTGTGAGACCCCATGTGGGGGGTGGTGATTGGGATAGGCTTATCCTACAAAGCGAGGCTCAATGGAGATATAAATTGGATTGTGTGAATCCAAGGGGCCTTAATGAAGCCTTGTCTTTTGCCTGTTTCGTGTAACCACTTGTTTTTGTCTATATATCGTTTATATTTTAAGCCTGGACCTGCAACTTGGATATCCCGAGAATTCTAATTTTACGCCATAATCCAATTTTGATATGTTTTGTACCCCCACTGGATTTTATATGCTGTATTTCGTACCATCCTACCATTAATAATTGGTTAGCTTATTCAGATCTAATTAGTATATAACTATGTACTTCACTCGGTATTTCATAATTAATAGTCGGTCAATCGCTACCATTGTGGAATATGTGAACTTATATCTCATACAATGTTGCTGCTTTTGGCGTCTGTGCGTTTCTTTTTGGACTTGTTAAAATAACCATCTAGTGTTATATTATACCGTGGCGGCATATCTGGATTATTTCACTGTCGCGCCTGCTCAGTTGAGATATACTAGAAGATTGGCCGTGCGCTTGCGCTCTGTGGCGCCAGGTGCGAGTGACGCCATGGTTTTTAGCCCCGGACACCCGGTGCATATCGGCTGTGTTGTATTCTGCCGAGGAAGTTGCGCGTGCGCGCTGTATGCGTCTGAGGCCATCGGCGCCATCTTGACAATTCCCGGATATGCCGTACTAAGCTAGTCGGAAGTATGCGTTGTTATGCACGCCTGGACATGCGCATTGGGATTCACGGAACACCGGTCTTGGTAAATATGTCCTAAGGTTATGGTTATGGTACGATATTATACAGGTTCCAGTGTGTCATGTGGGGTTTTGGAGGCAGTGTTCTTGTGGCCGGGTGAGGAGTTTGAATGTATAAATCCTCTCCAAAGCTCATTCACTTTGTGGGACTGCTGAGACACCAACACGAGGGTCTCTCCATACCTGTGGAGGCAAACTAGCCCCATCGGAATTCCACCCTAGAGGAGGCATACCAGCCTTATCCTTCAGTGGACCTGTTACGCAAGTATTGGTTTAAACACCGGTCTGCTATTACTGAACGTATATGTTTACAGGTTCTACAGATGTGTTTAAGAGCGAATTGTTACATTTGTTAAAGAAATATATTGAGTACCCCATTGAGAAGTCCCTCTGTTGTGGAGGGGCCCCCAAAGGTTATTTTATGTGTGTCCTTTGTTTTCTTTTTTTAAATTTGTTTAGTCGTATAAAATTAACATTTTACACTTTAAATTTTTATATATTTTTTAATATTTTATTTTTTATATTTTTTAAAACTATAATAATAAATATTTTATTATAAATAAACCCAAATTTAAAAGCTGAAAATTTTTTATATCTTTTGTTATTAATGTGTTAAACAAAATGGCCGCCTTGTAGTGTTTTATAGGTCTTTCTTTGTTTTCCAAGATGGGGGCCTAGTCAGAATTTACATGTGTGTTCAGACTTTCCCTGAAGCTGTGAGGAGTGGTCCATAGATAAGGAGTCCCCAATAGCCCTCAAAAGACAGTAAAAGTGATCCCTTTTATCAAATATTTTCCCCCAAAGAGGAAATAAAAAATCCCCCATTTTGTTGAAAAAAAAATCGGGAAAGCACTTTAAAAAAGAAAACCCAAGGCATGTTTTTGATGTTCTTTCTGGGTGCACTTTTGTTATTTTTAAGAAAATTTTGAACCCCCACAAGGACAGGATACCCCTTTGGGGCCCCAAACTTTCTATTTCAGATGGCGCCCAACGTGGGGCAGGGGTTTAAAATGATTTATTAAAAAAAAAAATTGAACTGGGGGGGGTTTCAAATGGGGGGGGGAAGATGAGAGATAAAGGCGCCATCGCCTTTTGAATATCTTTTGGGGGAAAGAAATTTTTCATACTTTGCTTTCGGGAAGTTTTTTGCCCTAGTGGGAGTTATATGTTTCATTGGGTTTAAATTTGTTAAAATCACGTGAAAGGCAATGAGTGGGCCCCCCATGTATTGAACCTATGCCCTGTAAAAATTTTAAACCCCTTGGGGGTATTTTTGTTTTATGTGTTTTGTTTTGTTTTTAAAAACTGTTTGAAAGAAAAGCTGGGAAAGCAAGGTTTTTTAAGTAGCGGGAAGGAAATCATGGGGGGAAAAAAGCCCTAGAGGGTCTCGGATTTTTTGGGAAAATCTCCCGTGGGAAGTTTAACAGGGAATTCTAAAGTCTCCCTCGGGGAGTAGGGGGACTGTTTTGCCCTTTGGCGGAGGGAAAAAAAAGCATCTTTGTAAAATTGAAAAATTAAAATTTGATGGTGGAATCATAAATTTCCCAAGTTTTCCCTTGGTAAAGGGGAAAAACTAAAGCACGTGCATAAAAATGGGGTTTCTATCACGCTGTTTTCGAGTCTGTCTTTGTCTGTCAAAGTCTGTTGTGTGTGTCCTGCGTTAGATAACAAAAGAATTTTTGGGTTTTCCCCGGTTAGGTTGGTGTTACGGGGCCCTTTGCTGGGTTTAGGGGGTTTTAACCACGGTTTTTTAAGAGTTCTTGTGTTGAAAGAAAAAAAAGTCCCAGTGTGGGGAAACAAGTCTCAAGATAAAATGAGGGGAAGACAGCTGAAAAAGGCTAGTTTTTAAAAAGAAAAGGGGATAAAAATAAAACCCACGTAGAATGAAGGATTTGTTTTGAAAGTGACTGGTTGGTCCCGGTTGGCGGGGTTCCCCCCCTTTAAAAGGGTGGAAAAATTGTGCCCTTGTAGAGAAACAAAGGTTTGATTGAAAGATTTAAGTTTAGTTGAGGCGGGCCTGAATCAGGGTTTTTAAAAACTGCCAATAAGCATTTAGGATAAAGGGGGATGGACAGAGGAGGAACGGGATAACAAAGAAAGGCTTTGTATATGTGTATCATAAGCCTATCGTTTCCATGCCAGAAAAATTTTGGTGAATACTGTGCCAAACCCCCTGAAATGGCGGGGGGACTTGTCCGGGGGGGTGGAGAGCAGAGTGGGCCGGGGTAAACAAAACTGTTTGAAAACAATAGGGAAAACAGCCCCTGAAAAAGCCACCGTGAAACAAGTCACCCTCCCCCCGGGAAAACCCACACCTACTGCCCCAGCCCTGCCAGTACACCCAGCCTACCTAAACCTTTAGTGCCCCTGCCCCCCCCTTCCATGTCCTTCCACTCCAGCCCCCCCTATGAAAAATTTAGGATGTCACATTTTTTTCCTTCTGGGTTAATGCCCCCCCCTTCCCGGGGTTACCACTTCTTTTTCCCGGGGCCCAAAGAGGGTTTTAGCACATAGCCTTTTTATGTCCAATTATGGATGCAGTTACGGGGGTTTATATGGCGCCCGGGGCCCCAGCCAGCCCTACAGGGGGAAAACCCTTATGGTACTGGGGGAGAAGAAAACAGGGGAGCGGGTCCAACGCTGAGGATGACAAGGAAGGAGGAAGAAAAAGCAGTGAGCTAAAAGAAAACCCAAAAGCAAATAGTCGGCTTGCTGTGCGGGGGGCCACACCACCCGGGCCCACTGAATACCCACACCCGAAAAGGACATTGGAGGGGGCGTCAGCTTACCAGTGGAGAGGGAAAAGGAATTGATTTTCGGCGCCCCAGATCTTACGGGCCCTCACTAAGGGGAAGGGGGGCAAAAAGGACCGAACTTTTTTTTTTTAAATTCCAAACCGGTCAAGCGTTTTTTTTAAAATGGTGAATTGCCGGCCCCTTGAGAAAAACCTTTTGCCCTAATACAGGAAAAATTGGCGATAACCCAAGAACTAAACAGCAATTTGGGAAAAGGATTTATGGTCCTTGTCAGGGGGTTAAAGCAGGGGTTTTCATACGGGGCTATAGGGCCCAAACCCTTTTTCCCGGGCCGCCAGGGATGAATGAGGCACCCCTGAAGCCCGGAGTGGAATTTTGTAAAAAAAGCTGAAAAAAAAAGGGGGTTAAAGACAGACTTTCAGTTCAGGCTTTGACACTAAATAAATTCCTCAGGTTAAAGGGGAAAACAGTGGAGAAAATATCATGCACGGATAATTTCAGATGTTCTTTGATTTAGGATTTTCTTCCTTTGGGGAAGCCCAGGCTCGGATGCGGGACCAGTCCCTTTTGTGGATGGCCTGCTGGCCCCCATCAAGAAGCAGTGAAGAGGGTACGGCCTGAGTAAAAGGGACTCTCCCAGTAGTTACGCTGTCCTATGGAAAAAGGGTATTGAAAAAAATCTGTTGCGGGAAAAGGGAAAAAACCAGGTCTGCCCCGGTGATGGTGGTCAAAGAAGGTGAGGACCCTGGAGCCTATACCCAAAGGCCCGCCCCCTTTAATTTGCTTTAACTGCCCCCCAAAACAGGCATTTTAAAAGGGAAATTTTGAGGGCCCCCCGCCCCTAAGGGGGGTGGGAACAGCCAAAGGGGGGGTGGGGGGCCGGCCAGTTAAAACACACAGCCCAATCCCCCCCAAAAGCCCGGGCATCCATAGGCCAGGGGCAAGTGGTATCACCCCATTTTCATCAACACTACGGGGGGAATTTCTGCAATCAAGGATCCACCTCCAATGGCCCAGTACCAACATTTAAAATTTGGGATGGGGAAAAGGGGAAACCCCAAAATTAAATTCCTAGTGGTTTCCGATGCAGCCAGAAGTGAAATTCAAATTTGTGTTTGTAAACCCCAAATTTTTTTGCCCAAAGGAAAAAAGTCTCCTGTGGGGGGGGTGGAGGGTTTGTACCAAGGGACAAATGACTCCCCAGCCCCCACTTGTGGTGGTCACTACCCTTCCTAAAAAGTCTGCTGTAAAAATTTTGTTGTTTCTGATACTTGCCCAGAAATTTTTTGGGAACTGACTCCTATCAAAAATCCATGCCAAGTTTTCTTTCCAAAAGAATGGTCGCATCTCTCTGTTATGGCCCAAAAGGGTGAAAAGAACATGGCAAAACATTTCCCCTCCCCTCACCTTTTGGGAAAACCCTCTTCCAGGCCAGGAGATCCCCAAAAAGCTTTTTTTTGGGACCGTTTTCCCTTTCTAAATTTGGGGGTTTCCACGGGGACCCTAAAAGATATTAAAAAGGACTGGTTTTTTTCCCAACCGGGGACAGTGCCATCTAAAAAGCCGGGAGTCAAGGTCCCCAAAGGGAAAGCCACAATCCCCATTTTTTCTATTGCGCAATCTGGGCAATTCCAAGAAAATTTAAAAGGCACTTCTTCAGAATGGAGCAATATTTACAATGTTTTTTCCGTATGCCAACAGGGCCTTGTTTCCTGGAAAAAGGGAAGGTGGGAAAAGGGCCCAGACCCCCCCCAGTTTCGAATGGTAAAAAGCCCTTCGAGCGGTAAAATGAGGCTCCCAATCTTGGAAAACCCCCATTGTACAAAAACCCCTTTACATTTGGCTGTCCAATGTGCCGACAAAATAAAGTTTTAAAAAGCTATTGTTTTTGGCAAATGCATATTTCAGTGTGCCTTTTTGATCCTGAGTGTCAATATCTCTTCGCCTTCACCCTTGAGCCCAACCCCCAGTAAAAAATGGGTGGTTTCCCCACAAAAAGCAACAGAACAGCCCTAGTAAAATTTTTCCCAAAGGTATGTCTTAAGTACTACAAGGATGGAAAGACTTACACCCGGTGTGGACTGCCCTTCATTATGTGGAGGGATTCGGGTATTTTGGGGGACCCCCTTGGGGATGGCAAAAAAGAACCCTCTAAAATCACTTCTACTGTTCCTGGCGGGAAAAAGGGTTGTAAAGTTTTTTCTTAAAAAAGTCCAAGGGTAAAAAAAGAACGATTTGGTTTTTTGGGGGGGGAACATTGCCTCTCTCATAAAGGGAAAAGACACCTAAACAACTGAGAGGAAGAAGGCAATACAAGGGATTCAAATCCCAAAAGGGTGCCCCAAGCAGCCCCGGGACTTTTCCCGGTCTAATCTCATTTTGTCGCTCTTGGATTAAAAGGGAACCCACTCTCATGAGCCTTTGTTTGAAGCAGTAAAGCTCCCCCCTTCCCCTTGATGAAGATGTTTGGAGCCCTTCCAGAACTAAAAAACAGCTATTGCCAGTGCCCTCCCACTAGGAAATTCCGGTTTAAACCAAAAGGACTTTTAACCCTCTTTGTACGGAGGGGGAAAGGACATCCCCTGGGAGTTTTACCCACAGGCCCAGGGGCCCCGAAACAGCCCCTTTGGAACTATCTCCCAAGGGGTTTGGACCGGTGGCTGGGGGTGGACCTTCCTGTTTCCCGTCCCTGTATTTTGCACCCTCATGTGATGAGGACAAGACAGCGGTATTGTCCCTTGGACACTCTCTCGTCTTTTTGGGCCCCGCCTCATGACATCTCTCCCTTTTTGAATCGACACGGGCCTAAGAAACTTTGCCCGCACCCAGGGACTTAAACCCCAAATGTTTCTCCCCATCCCCGGGGACAACGAAACCCCCCCATGAGAGAAAACGTTAAACCAACCCAGTTTCCCCTCCTTCCACTTCAGGAGAAGATAGGGGAAAATGGGGGGGGGGGGGAGAGACGGGATGATGAGGAAAATCAAACTCTTTAAATCCCCTTTAAAGGGTGATCCCCAAAGGGAAAAGACACCCCATCTCCCGTCTGTTCAGAAGAACCACTTGCAAATCCAGAGTATGTCATCTATGTGGATGGACCAGTTTTGCCTAAATGAACAAGGCCGTTATCACACGGATATGGGGGGGTTACAACGATGGATGCTGTTTTGGAGGAAAAAGTTTTTTTTTTTTAAAATCAGATAATTTTTTTTAAAACATATTAATGCAGATCAGAATAAAAAAGTTCTTACCATAATTTTTTACATCGGATACAAATATTAAATCATTTTGCTTTTTAGATAAAAAACATTTAAGGAAAGTATTTTGAATTTTTTGGTTCCGAAACCATATATCTTGATAAGTGCTTTCGCAGTATTAGCATTCAAACCCTAAACAAACCCCAACCCTTCCAAACCCCTTTCCCCCAAACCCCAAAAGCAAATACCCCTTTATTTTTTTAGCAATTTTTTTTAAAGGCAGAAGTCAATTTGCCCCAAAAGTGTCTATCCCTTTTTTTCAACTAACAGTTTTTAGGAAAGGACAAAGCTTCCCATTCGTGCGCCCTTTTGAATTTTTTGTAGCAGTAAGGAAAGAGAAGGCAAACCTGGGGAAATTTAGCCAAGGGCCCCATTTTAAACCCTTCATATTTTTTCAGAGCAAATTTTTTTTTAAGTATACGCCCCTCTCCAAAACTGATGAATTATTTAATTTTTTTACGTATTGGTTATGGTTGGTGAAGAAGACTGAATCCATCTAAAGGCCCCTTTTAAATTTTTGGCTATATATAACATTCGGGAAATGCTAATTCTTTTTTCCCCATCAAAAAAAATTTTTTTCTAAAAAGCCCCAAAAAAAACAGTGTAGTGGGTCTAGAGGGTAAAATTTTAAAGAACTTTGCTAATTAACTGGAAACCCCTTTCCCGAAGTTGCCCCCAAATTTCCCGCAACCCCCCATTTTCATGTTTCGGAAAGGGAAAAAGTTTTCCTTCACATTTGTCGGCACAAGAAGCAGAATTGGAAGCTTTTTTATTTACGCCCGCAGACTGGCCAAGGATAAGACAGCCCAAAATCCCCACAGACTCCCGATAGCCTATGGAGTGGCCCCATGATTTTGGCCCCATTTGGAAGTCACGAGGATTTCTTTACCGCCCGCAGGGAATCCCGTCAAAAATGAGAAAGCCATCAGAGAACTCATGGATGCAATCATATGAAAAAGGGAAAGGGGCGCTGTCTTTAAAAATTTAAGGCACTTTGGGGGAAAATCGCACGGAAAAAGGCCAAGGAAAAAATATAGGGAGGGCAGAGAGGGGCCCAAAAAAAGCCAAACCTTTTAAAAGGGTGATTGTGCTCCCCCTATGAGCACAAAGAAACCAACAACCCCCAAAATCTTCCAAACCCAAGGGGTCTGCTTTGAAATTTTCAACAACAAAACAGAGGATGCAGAAAAAAAAGGAGTTGGAAAAAAGAAAGGAGCCCAAGGAAGGAGAAGGGTGGGGTTTTAAAGGGGTTGGCAGACGCCCCCGTCTGCCGGGCTCTTAACCAGTAGTTGTACAGTGGGCGCCCTTTGGGGCCGGACACTTGTCTAAAACGTTGATGAATGGATTGGGTTGACAAGTAAATAAACCCCCAGCACCCGGAAAACTTCACTCAAGGACTCCTTACCAGGGCCTGTGTCAAAATGTGTGAGTGCCCCCCCCTGGGAAGCCCGGGAAAATTTCCACCCAAACCCGGCCCCAAAAAACCCCTCCATCCCTTCCAAAGGATCCCAAAATTTACCCCATTTTTGATGCCCCCGTCAGGAAGGTACGAATTTGCCCCTTTTCATTGGGGGGCATGTTTTCAGGATGGCCCGAAGCGTTCCCTGTAAACCCATATCACAGCCAAAAACGACTGAAAAGAAGCTGTGACAGAAGTTGTGTGCCGGTATGGAGTACCCGAAGTGATTGGAAAAGTGGTTTAGGGACCGCGTTCACAAACCCAAATTGTTTAAGGATGTATGGGGCAGCTTTGGGAAATACTCTAACTCTGCCCCCCCGTACTCCGGGGGAGCAGTGGGAAAGTGGAGAGAATAACGGAACCTGAAATCCCGAATGCTCAAACAGCAAAAGAAGTTGGCATGCCCTGGCCAGAAAAGTTGCCCTTAAAATTTATTTAGTTAAAATTCACGCCCCCGGGGGTAAATTAGCTCTCTCCCCTTGAAAATTTTGTTTTTGGGGAGGCCCCAAGGTTAGCTGCATTTTTTTCCCTCAGCAGTTGCAGGGACCCAAAAAGATGCTATGGCCCCTCTTATGTTTCTGGGTTTGGGTAAAGAGTTGGGCTCTTATACATTCCAGTTTTCTCTTCCCTTTCCCGAACCCCGAAACAGGGCCCCTGTGCCCATAAGCCAAAATGGAGGGCTGGGGTTTCGTTTAAGAAGTTTGTGGTAAGGTTGGAGCCCAGATTCGAAGGGAAAATCAAAATCCTGCTGACCCCGACCAATTGTCAAAGTGGAAAGGAAAAACCCCCAAAAAGGGTCCAGTTCGCACTGCCCAAAATGCCCCGCCCCCAAAAAAATGAAGCAGACGGTTTCTCTTATGATTTTTAAATACTTGTTGTTTTTTAAATTTTTGGGATGAACCGTCAAATGGCCAATTTCCAAGGAGGGGGGAGGGTTTGGGCACCCTTTTTTTTTTTTTTAAATTTATCCAGTGTTTGTAGCCACTATTTTTTGACTTTTGTGATGTAAATATGTTGTCCCCCGGTTCCCCTTTCAAATTTTAACACTTTTTTAATGAGCTTATTTGCCCGCCGGTTTTATTACTTGTGTGTGAAAGACGGGGTATTGGGGCCCTCTTGCATCCCTGGGGTGTGTAGGTTGGAACACAGGGGGAAAAAACTGGGGGTTTTGACCACAGACTGCCCCTTAAAAAAGGAAAGATAAAAAAGGGAAAAACCCCCACTTACCAAAAATAAGGTTTTACAAAGACTGGAACCTGTCGGGGAACAGGGAAGTACCCGGTTTAAAAACATGCCCCCCAATGCTAACTATTGAAAACCCTCAGGAGGGTGATGGCGGTATATTGTCCTGGGAGCTTATATTTCGGGGAAGGGGCACGGGGGTTTTTAAAAGGGGAAAAATTTAGTTGAAGGCTTTAAAAACGATCCAGGAAAAGGTTGGGAGTTCCAGGAAACCCCCACCCCGGGAAACCCGCTTATGCCCCAGGGGCAGACTTTTCAAGGAAATGGGGCAGGGCCCTGGCTTGGGTCCCACCCTTGAAAATTTCTATAAGGGTAGAGACTGGGGTTTTCAGGGTTAAAAAAATTGTGGTAGTTTTTGGTTTTAAAAAATAAAGCCCGCCCCAAAAATAAAAAAAAAACTGTATGTCTGTTCCCGCTGCCCGAAAATCTAAAAAGGGCCCCCGTCCCCCTAGAGATTCCCAAAGGGAGCACAAGAATGTTTCTTAGTTTATTCACCAAAAACCAAAAAAAAGATCATGCTGCCCGTGAGGCTGGAAGGCAGGTACCCAATCATCCAAAAAACCAAACCCAAAACCAAAAGTTGGGGTTACTGTCTACCCAGGCAATTACACCTGCTTTTAAAACCAGTAGTTGGGAAATGGCGATTCCCGGGCAATTCCCTAAGAAAGGGTTTTTGCTCCCTACAGTAACATCAGTGGAAAACCCTTTACAAAATCAGGTCCCTTCCCCAGGTGACTTTTATTTGGGTATGTGGGAGATTTAAACTTAGGACGAAACTGGAGGGCAAAATGGGGCCCCCGGGCAAAGTACCCTGAACCCAAGTTACTCATCCCATTTCCCTATATTGGTGAGGGAGTCAGAAGATAGTGACCCCAATCGAGTCAGGGGAGAAGAGAAACCTCCCAAAAAAGGGGTTCGGGCCCCCCTGTGTATACGATGCTATTGGAGTCCCAAGGGGGGTCCCGATTTAGTTTAAAAGGAAGGGACCAAGTGGCCCCCCTGGGTTTGAATCCCAATTGCCCACCGATAGTCACTGTTTAAAAGGAATGTAAAATTGGATAAATTTCATTTATTACAACCAAACAGAATTTGTGAATTACACCCGAGGGGCCCCAAGGGCCTGGGGAGATCAGGAGGGGCCCCCAAACCCCTTGGGTGTAGCCTGGCCCGAAAAAGGATGGCCCTGGGGCATTGTTTTTGGGGAGAAAAGGGGGGGAGTGTAAAATGACCCGGGGAAAAAAAAAAAAACCCGCTGTACGTTCATCCCAGATAAAAACAGGACCCCAATGGGGAAAGGGCCCCTGTGGCCTTAAAAAACTTGATGTTTTCTCAAAATAATTAAAGCGTTTAAATCAGGCAAAAAGATCCCCCCCCTGGGAACAGTGGTTTAATTCTTTGGTTTTTTGGGTTGGAAAGGGGAATGCTTGCCCTGATAGGGATTGCCCTATTGATTTGTGCGCTAATTCTTGCTTAATTTTTCTGTTGTGTTCTCCCTTGTTGAGGGAAAAAATTTGTGAAAAGCTGTGGACCAGACTACCCTTTTTTATGAACAGTTGTCCAAGGCCTGGGCCAATCTTTTGGGCGCGACACTCCAAAAAACCCCCAGCTGTCCAAAACCTGACACTTTGATGATGTGGACATTAAAAACACTATTCCCTGAAAAGGCCATTGACGTCAGGTTTGTCCCGGGGAAAGTCATTACTCCCCCCCCGCAACCCTCGGGGGGTCAAAGAAAATTTGACCATAGAAGGGTAGGGGGGGAGCTAGGGCGTACCCGGGATTCCGGGGGGCCCCCCTTGTCGGGGCGAAAAGGGGACTTCCCCAAAAAAACAAAATTGGGAAAGAGGATAGGGAGAGATAAAAATGGAACAAAGTTAAGGGGGGACTTTTTGTGGATGGGAACAAAGGTTTTTATTTTGGGGGATCCTTTGTGTCTTATTTTAATGTATTAGTTAAATACTTTCTTCCAAAACATACAAATTATAAAATACATATTATATAAATTAAAAGGCACTTTCTTATTTTACGCAAAGTAAAAGTTTTATGTATTTTTTGTTATTAATGTGTTAAACAAAAATTGGCCCCCCCTGTAGTAGTTTGGGAAATTGGTCGTCGGGTAATCCAAGTTTGGGGTTTGTCAGAAAGGGTTTCCCTGTGTTCAGACCTTTAGAAGCTGTGAAAGGGGGGTCCATAGATAAGGACGTGCCAATTTGAACCCCCACAGACAGTAATGTGATGCCTTTTTTTTTTAAAAAATTTGCAAAAAGGTATAAAAAAACCACCCTTTTTTGAATTTAAATCAGAAAGCACTTTCAAAGCAGCAAAGGGATGTTGTGATTTCTTTCTCGGTGCAAAATTTTGTTATTTTTAAGATAAAATTTGGGAAAACCCCCCCCCAAGGAAAAGGATAAACCCCTTTGAGGCTACTTTTCTTTCACCTGTAGTGGGGCGAAACGGGGGTCTGGGGAAATTTTAAATGTAACTTTTTATATTTTTCGCTGAATACTCTATGCCCAAAAAAGCTATTACTTCTCCTATTCATCATGCCTTTCCCCTTAGGGATAGGATCAGTGTAGGCTAGGATCTTAGTGTTTATAGTGGGATTATCCTGTTGTTGGGTCGTATTTTTCGGGATGGGGTCTCCGTTAAGCTGTTCCCACTAGTTTAGGGTATTTATAGAGACTAATGATTACATTGAGAGCGGTTTCTGCTGCTGCTAACTGTCCCATGTTTTGATATTGAGAGATATTCAACATTTTAAGCATACTGATTAAAGGTTAAATTTTAAAGGAATATTTTCATTTTGGGATTTCTTTATTGATTTTGTTATTCCTATTATTACGTTGGAGGGAGTTTTTTGGATTGCTGCTAGGTTTGATACTGAGAATGTCTGAATGCTGGTTGCAACAGTGCCACCAGACCACATAATCCATTGCAGACAATCAGCTGTACTAAAACAGACCGTGTGTTAAAGCATTGCCTAGATCTCTTGATTCATAGCATTTAAAGGGATTGTCCAGTTCCTAAAAAAAAAATAATTTAAATCACAGATTACCACTAATATCCCAGCGGTTAGGAAAAAGCACTTAGAAAGACAAACTCACAGAAAAAAAACTAGAGGGCCATGATATAAAATATAACTTTTATTAATTTAAGATAAAAAAGGGTTACTATACCTACTTAACACATACACAAATCCAATACAAAGGACACTATTCTCATATGCTTCAAAAATGCCAAATTATTCCTCATAAGCCTTAGACTAGTATTTCCATCCAAATAAAAAGGACCAGGTTAACGGCAAATTTTCATAAAATTAGACAATTTATAAATAAAGAACCTCCACCATCCAAGATATGGATACAACTAGTCCTTACCCTAGCCTAGTGCCTGTATACAGAGGACGGAGTTTACATCCCGAAAGGGACGGCCCCGTCTATTGGAGGCTCACCCTATTAACACCTTCTTTCTAAATAAAATAGCACAAGTATGAGGAACATTAAATAAATAATAAATATATACTTTGCTTCTCATATTGAATCTTCAGATGACCATCAAGCCAAAAAATCCAGACGTGTTTCCCCCTCTGATGCCCAGAGGTTCCTCAGGGGATAGCCATTTAAGGCTAACCTGATATAGACCCACAATGGAGCCCGATCAAAAGCTAGATAGAGCAAGATAAGTGAAGCTATTATGGCATCAAGTCTATGAAAACTTGTGTCACCTAAATATCAACACTAAATCCTTCCTTTTATTAGGGGCACCAATAGAAACTCTTACCGGCATTCTCCCATATCATTCGGCATAGGTCTATACTGCACAGGCGTCAAAATGCCTCGCCGGAAACAAATGTCCAAATCACTTCCGCATATGCGCATAACGTTCTCGTGACCTTAATATTTTCAGCTTCATTTACTCAACCACGCATGCGCTCCCGATGTTGGCATCTCACAACACTATTAGCGGTATATCCCGGAAATGCGCGTGCCAATCTAGATGCCACTGACTTCATTTGCAAAACCGCGCATGCATTGACATGCCGGCATCTATCTTCATATACGTGATATAACAATACTACCTCCATATAGGTGCCCCATTACCATGGCATCTATTATAAAGGTAAACCATATCCAATATTGAGCAATCCAATTCCCCTTACTTACAACAATGATTGCTAACGCATTTATAGACAGTAATCCTGAGGAATACTTAATACAACACATATATTAGCCTATACCTTAGTTATATACATTCTAACCATATTATTTTATCATTCGACAAAATAAAGGACAAGATTTCCTACAAACAGCCATGCAGTCGGGAATATTATTACAAATATTAATAATAGGGTGTAGGGTAAAAACTATCTCGTTCAGATACCCCCTAGATGATTTTAAGTGCCAATAATGGACAGGATAGAGAACAGCTATAGAAAACACCTAAAATAAAGAATCTCATTAAAAAAAAATAATAATTGGCAGCTCTTGGGACCCTATTTGAAAAAGCTTATACGCCCCTTCCTCCAGTCTCTGGTTCCAGTGCGGCAACTCTCTAGTCTTCTGTTTTCTATTTGCTGTCACTGCTGATTAGTTGTAGTGGTCATGTGCCTCTACTTACACCACTGTTCAGAGCTGATTACTACTGCACGCTGATAAAGCATGTACACCATTATTTTTGGCACAGATTGTGAATGAATTCTGGCAGAACTGTCTTGATAAATGTGCGCCGTAGTGTTGTGGGAAGCAGCTTCAGTATAACTTTATGTAACGGATTTAAATCTCCACTTATTCTTTGCTTAGGAGTCCAGCGGGCGGTACTAATCAGTGACTGGCAGCTATCTTTGTAATTATACTTGTAACTAACTTGGTAGTAGATCCGCTGGACCACCGCAAGCGATTGTGTAAGCTACGCCAGGGAGCGGAATCTAAGTGGGTCCCGGTTTTCACCAGAGCTCGCCGCAAAGCGGGATGGACTTGCTGCGGTGGGAATCTACCAGGTCGCTACCCCTGACGTGACTTGCTTGCGGTGGCGGCCAAGGATGAGCGTGGTACAGAATCGCAAGGCATAGGCGTAGTCGGGGACAGGCGGCAAAGGTTCAGAGTCGATAAATGAAGGCAGAGGTCAGAAAACACGGCAAGACAGTAGATACTCAGGAACGCTTTCTCTAGGGCACGGAGGCAACAAAGATCCAGCAGGGAAGTGACGTGGATCCAAAAACTATATAGGGTCAGCACCCGGCAATTAACCAATCACCGGCGCACTGTCCCTTTAAATTTACATGGACGGGCGCGCACGCGCATTCCGGCCGACAGGAGCGAGGTCAGGTGAGTGCATGAGAGGGGTGCGACCACGGCCAGCAGCGCGGCCCGCAGCGCCACCCGTCCCCGCCGGGGACCCGCAGAGAGGGACACGGGTGCGCCCACGGTCCGTGGACACGGCGCGACCCGTTACAATACTATTATAAGGAAGGCTGTCAATCATTGATTGAGACTGCCCACTGGACTCCTAGGGTATGTTCACATGGCATAATGTCGGTCTGGACTTCAGCACATAATTGTGCTTCAATACGCCCGAAGTTTGGGCCGACATTACGGTAATTCATTATTCTCTCACGGAGAGCCATGATTACCTGTTCTTTCAGGCCCAATATGCGCCTGAGGAAAGAAATGACTTGTCAATTCTCCCATGCGCTGGGGAGAATGAATGTCAGTGAGAGCTTCAGGCCAGCACGTCCCTCTGAAGCTGCGGGCTTATAGCAGCGCGCATAGTATACAACGCTATATGCTGTTCACACTGAACACACACTTAGGTGAAGGTGAGCTAGAATATAAATGTCACTATTTCTGCAAAATCTTTCCCCACAAATGTATACATCAATCTGTTCAGCTTCTCTTGGTTTACAACATGATGATGATAAATTAAACTGCATTTTTTTTGTGACAGATTCTCTTTAGTGTAGTTCTAGCATTATGTCTGGAGAGATCACCTCAGCAACATCAGCAAAAGCATAGTTAAAGGGGATGTCTCACTACATTGATTCATCTTACCTCAGACCTGTGTTCTTAGTTTCACTTTGAATTCAGGGGCGTGTTTACTGACTTCTACTTGGCTGCGGTAGAATCCAGGTCTGTAGCTATAGCAACCAGCGCTGGAAGCCTATCAGGATAGATCAAACAGGTCTGTAGCTATAGCAACATGAGGATCTGATGCAGCCCATACAAGAGGGGATATCTCAGAATAGTTAGGACACTGTGAATGGACATATATTACAAAGTGACTTGTTTTTGCAAGATCTTTAAAATAAAAAGCTATCCTTGTAGTGAGACAACCCCTTTAAGTCTGCCTATCATTTTTAAAATGAAACATTGACTGATTGCCAAAATATAGGGGCAAAATTTCTTGACCGAGTACTCGTCCCCTTTAATATCTAACAACAGTTTCAAGCTATCCGAACATAGTTGAGATTAGCCATATATAGGATATTTCATTTCTATTGTACACACAAATGAGGAGAGCAGACGGGACTCCATCATCAACTCCTTGCGATTATTTGGGTTCTCATTAAGTACTCTTGCTTTGTATCTATACACATTAATATACACTGTAAAAAGTCATACATTGCAAAACAAATGTATACATATACAAACTTGTGCTCCCTAAGCACACTGGACATTATGTATGAAAACTGTCTAGCAGTAAGACTGTCTTTTCTGACCATAGCAACCAATTAGAGCCCAGGTTTTATTTTTTTTAGAGCATTATATGAAATTAAAGCTGAGCTCTGATTGGTTGCTATGGGGAAAAAAAGCCAGTCTTACTGCTAGACCATTTCAATACATAAGGCCCATTGTGATTTCTTTTTTAACAATGAAGCACCAGCATAAAAAGCAATGCATTGCAGAATGCACTCACATGTGATGCTGCTGGGGCTTCCAACATTAAGCATAATATTCATTGGATAGATCATAAAAATGAACACTAACTGCCATTTACATCCTGTTAAAAAAAACTATACAGTAAAGAGGTCTTATATTCGCTTAAATAGCATGGTGCCATCTGGTGGGCAAAGTGTAAAGTTATGTGCATGTCCACCTAATAGGCTGAGTGCTGGTGGACACACATGCTCAGTCACTCCCCACAGTCCGTTTTCTGCATAGTGATTCTCTGTTTTCTGTAGAGCTTTCTGCTCTTCTTGCCAGGGAAGGAACAGAGCACTGCATTAGAATGGCAGTAAGATGGTACGACTCCTTCTGAGGGTTAAGTAAGTAGTATAACATAAGACGACAGAGAGGGAACTAGAAGGATTTTGCCCAAGCCTACCTCCAGTAGCATCAAAGAGGGCACATGAAAGCAAAACTAATGAAAAATGATGCTACAAATGCTTCTGATTACTTTAAGCCAGTATCACTCTACTCTGCACTGATGAGGGACAAAAATCCCAAAACAGCTGTCTGCAGATGAAAGATACTGGCTTGGCTAAATATCCATTTTGCTTTCTCAAGATCCAGTGGGTCAAAAGTGAATTGAGGATTTTTTACATCCAACAGGGGGCGCTTGAGCTTCTCAGCTCCTTTCCCACAATGCCTTGTGATATGCAGATGCTTAGTAGAGGGCAAAAAAGCAATTTAAAATTCTACACACCATTTGATGCTCTCCTCACCTCAAGGAGAGATGTTCCCCTTTCAGATTACTTTAAAACAGCTAATATAAGCACTGCAGACTTTTAGTAAGAAAATGGTTTATGAGATGTCCCCTTTAATCTCTCTGCCTAACTCACAAATTCATCAAGATACTTGAGCTATGTTCCACTTGCTACAGTAACAATGCAATCAGAATTAGCTGGAAAACTCGCACAGCAACAGACATGAATTTAAATGAAGTTCAAACTGTGTCAAGGATGATACTCAAATGATTTTAATTTCAATATATTTTGCTAGGAAACAGCACACAGCCTTTTATTATTCTTTTAATCAATCCTATGTACTGAGTTTGGATGTTTTGCGTGACTCTGCTGTATTATTACCACTCCATGTAACATTATATTTTTTTCCCAATAAATAAAAACTACATAAAAATAATCCCTGCATGAATAAAAAAAAAATTTACTAAAGATTTATTTTGAAATCATAACTACATTGCTGCTTGTAAATTCATCCTCACATGCATCTGAGGCCTATATGCTGTTTTTTACATGCACTTTAGCCAAGACTTGGAGTAGATCCTAAAGGTAAAAAAAAGAGTGTAAAGGAAAGTTTTGGGCATGGTTCACATCTGCGTTCGAGGTTTAGCCTTCATTGCAGATTCTGTCAAAAATGATGGAAAATAATAGTGTAGCGCTATTTTTTCTGTTGAAGTGATGGACTCTACGAAGGAAACCTGCGAGGCCCCATTGTACTAAATGCGGTGCATCGGGTGCCATCGGTATCAGTCATAAAAAAGACGAAAGATGTGAATCTGGTTTTAGGTATTTTTTGCCACAGAGATGGTTTGCAATCTGCAGCAGAATCCTCATATTCTTCTTCTGCATGACAGGAGATCCAAAACAAATCTGCGGTTAAATAAATTATAATGAAAATCTTAAAATCTGGAATTTGTTGCACATGCACACGTCTTCAAGTGTCCCCTCTTCCTTGGATCCGATACTGAATTTCTCTATTAAAAAAAACCCCAAAACATACACACAACAACAAAAAAGTAGTACTGTTGCACTGTACAGCTCACCCTGCAAAAAAGGAGCCCTTGCAAAGGTCTGTTAATGGAGACATTGATATTGGCTTGAAATATTATTGGCATCAGAAAATTGCAATGCATGGCAAATTAAAAAATCTTCAATAAAGTAATAAAACATAACAAAAACTACATGAATTTAAATTTACGAAAACATTGTGGAATGGAAAATAAAGTTACAATGTAATTTGTATTGCGGTCAACTCCGTAAAAACAAAACCCAAAAACTATGATGCAATTTTCAAAGTACATGTTTTAAAAAAAAAAATATGTAAGCTTTACCTAATACAATACTTCTTCGCACCTTCAGCTTGCTCTTTTGTCTTCTTGGTTACTGACCACCACTGCATGCTTTCAGTGTTGTCAGTCGTGCAGTGTTATCTCACGTTTTGGCCCTGGCCCTGCTACTCTTCAAAAAATTGGCAGTACAGGAAAGTGGCGCTGTGATAACATCAGTGCACTGCTTGTCTATATGTGCGCATTCCCGATATTACGATTTGAACAGTTCACAGTGGTGGTCGGAAACCAAGGAGGCAAGAGAAGGTGCAAAAAAGGCCCGTATTCGGTGAACTCTATCTCTCTTGTTTCACCTTAGCCTACAACTAAGAGCCCTATCTTCCATGAGGCTTGAAACATGTTAAGGTATGATCGCTGATTGCTGTAAGATGTGCTTCTTTGCTTTTATAGAATGAACTATTTTTATGGGATTTTGCTATAAATTTTGAAAATTTTTACTGATGTGCTGGATCTACTACTTTTGATTAGGTAAGGCATAAATATTTTTTAATAAAAAGCATTTTGAAAATTGCTTACTTTACAGTTACTGGCCCTTCCAGCAGCAATTGCTGTGATGGGAATACCCCTTTAACTATCTCAGTGTCTGTTCCCTGAGGCAGGGGTTCAGAAGGCACACAGTCTTGGTGTGCCCTGTCACCAAGGACAATCTATGATTTAGTCCAGCGGTGGTGAACCTATAGCACGCGTACCCGAGGTGGCACGCAGGGCCACCTCTGCTGGCACGCATGCCAGGCTGGCCACCGCTGCCTTCCTGCACTGTCACCCGGACACTGCGCTGGGAGAGCTCGGCGTCTGGGTCACAGTGTTGGACCTGGGACTTTCAGCAGCCCGAGTCCAGCACAGCACGAGTCGGGACCCGCCACACACCGTCAGCGCTGAGGGTGCGTGCGGGGACATGCGCTCAGCCGGGCAGCGACGCGATGTAATTACATAATTGCGCCGCTGCCTGTCCTCGGGCATACAGCCCGTCATAGGCTGTGCGCCCGAGGAGAAAATGAGCGCATGGCTGGGACGGAGGTAAGGTGAGTATTAGGGTTGTTATTTAACTTGTGTAATATATATACTGCTTTGGGGAGCCCATCTATATACAGGCTGGGGGAGAGCTGGCTATATACAAGCTGGGGGAGAGCTGGCTATATACAGGCTGGGGGGGCAGGCTATATACAGGCTGGGGGAGAGCTGGCTATATACAGGCTGAGGGGGCAGGCTATATACAGGCTGGGGGAGAGCTGGCTATATACAGGCTGGGGAGAGCTGGCTATATACAGGCTGGAGGGGCAGGCTATATACAGGCTCGGGGGAGAGCTGGCTATATACATGATGGGGGGAGAGCTGCTATATACAGGCTGGTGGGGAGAGATGCTATATACAGGCTGGGGGGGAGCTGCTATATACAGGCTGGGGGGGAGCTGCTATATACAGACTGGGGGAGAGCTTGCTATATACAGGCTGTTTGAGCCCATCTATATACTGGCTGGGGTAGCTGGCTCTATACTGCTGTGGGGAGAGCTGGCTCTATACTGCTGTGGGGAGAGCTGGCTATATACTGCTGTGGGGAGAGCTGGCTATATACTGCTGTGGGGAGAGCTGGCTATATACTGCTGTGGGGAGAGCTGGCTATATACTGCTGTGGGGAGAGCTGGCTATATACTGCTGTGGGGAGAGCTGGCTATATACTGCTGTGGGGAGAGTTATCTATATACTGGCTGGTGGGGAGAGCTATCTGTATACTGGCTGGTGGGGAGAGCTATCTGTATACTGGCTGGTGGGGGGAGCTATCTGTATACTGGCTGGTGGGGAGAGCTATCTATCTGTAAACTGGCTGGTGGGGAGAGCTATCTGTATACTGGCTGGTGGGGAGAGCTATCTGTATACTGGCTGGTGGGGAGAGCTATCTGTCTGTATACTGGCTGATGGGGAGAGCTATCTGTATACTGGCTGGTGGGGAGCGCTATCTGTCTGTATACTGGCAGGTGGAGAGAGCTATCAATCTGTATACTGGCTTGTGGGGAGAGCTAGCTATCTGTATACTGGCTGGTGGGGAGCGCTATCTGTCTGTATTCTGGCTGGTGGGGAGAGCTATCTGTCTGTATACTGGCTGGTGGGGAGCGCTATCTGTCTGTATACTGGCTGGTGGGGAGAGCTATCTATCTTTATACTGGCTGGTGGGGAGAGCTATCTATCTGTATACTGCCTGTAGGGAGCTATCTGTCCGTATACTGCCTGTAGGGAGAGCTATCTATCTATACGCCTGTGGGCATATACTATATCCTATCTGCCTGAGGGGACCTATATCTATATATCTGCCTAATTGAGGGGACCTATACACCCACCTAACTTAGGGGACTTATATAATTATAAGTAAGGAGTTGCTGGAAAAGTGAGGATTCTAATATATTTGTGTCTAAATCTGCAGGGATGAGTGTTGGTCAGGAGAAATCAGCATGAAGGTGTGAACCAGATGGAGAAGAAACTGGAATGTGAACGACTTACTGGAGAAACGTCACATGTGAGTCACTAAATGTGCCTGAAATGTAATCTCTTATATGTGTGCAAAGTGTAATGGAGTATATTCAGTAATGGTGTGGCAGTATTATTCAGTCACTATGTGGTGGTGATACATACCATTATTATTCAGTCACTATGTGGTGGTGGTGGTGGTGTTGTGGTATTATTCAGTCACTATGTGGTGGTGGTGGTGGTGTTGTGGTATTATTCAGTCACTGTGTGGTGGTGGTGGTGTTGTGGTATTATTCAGTCACTATGTGGTGGTAATATGTGGTCGTGGTGTTGTGGTATTATTCAGTAAACTGTCTGCTGAGCACCTGTGTACACTGCTATCTACCACAATATGGTCACTGTATAGTGGAAATATGGCAGAGGGATGGGCTAAGGGGGCCCTGTCACATCCCTCGTATTAATTGTTGTGCGACCCTGCTTCCCAACGTTACTTCCCTGCTTCGTGCCGACGTCGGCGGCACTTTACGGTAACTAAGGCATTTTTCGGTCGCAGTTTCGGCACTCTGTCTCAAAAAGGTTCGCCATCACTGATTTAGTCTGTCTAAAAAGCAGGCCCCAGTACTTTACAGATATCACAATCCTGGTACAGGAGTCCTCTGGCCTCAACTGCTTCTCTGGCTGGTCACAGCTTCTTACTGCCAGTAGGCACTAAGTAGGTGAGGTTTGCTACTAAGGCCCACAACGTCACAAATGTCAATAATTGGAAGTGGATGGATCACTTTCTCTATGGCCTAAATAACAGTCCACAGGTAAATACTAGTCTCTGCTGCTACAGGCGTTTCTCTCATAGACACAAATGTCAATAGGCTTGTCATGCAGATGAGGGTTTCACTGTTCAAGTCATTACTCATCTTAACACAAGAAACAGAAACTGCCTGTTTTATGTAAATCTGGAGACTCCCACATAAATTGGTCACAGTCTTCCAGTTACCAATCAGATTTACCCATAAGGTTTCCCATGCCCCACCCATTTGACTAGCTGACTGTCGCAGCTATGAGACATGAGAACTCCCCACCACCATGTTGTCACCTGCAAAGAAACCATAATAACACAGTACGGTAACATACCATAGTGCCCCATGTTAATACTTCACATGGCATATCAGTGTGGCTTTTCCTGTAACTAATGTTATGCAGGAAAAACACAGTAGTACAAATATTACACCAGTCCCTTAACTTGATGCCCATTTTTTCAGAAAGATGACACAGTCATAGTGAGGTTCTTGCACAGCTCACAGATTACCCTCATTACAAATACAGACTCTAATCACTTACCTTGTAGATGGAGTCTTCTGACTTACACTGCCATGCTTCTAAGGTTCTGGTCCTTCCCTGACAAGTAGAAAGCTTTCTCTTAGCTGCTCTGCAGTGAATAGAGGATCAACATGTAAAGACCTAGCTGTGAGTGGTGAGTGAATGAGCTTGTAAAACAGTGTAAATTTGGCGTGCACTCAAAATAACTCAACTCACAGCCATCAATGTCTAAACCGTTGGCAACAAAAGTGAGTACACTCCTAAGTCAAAATGGAAAAATTGTGTCCAATTTGCTATTTTCCCTTTATGATTTCATGTGACTCGTTGGTGTTACAAAGTCTCAGGTGTGAACGGGGAGCAGGTGTGTTAAATTTGGTGTTACCGCCCTCACTCTCTCTCATACTGGTCACTGGAAGTTTAATATGGCACCTCATGGAGAAGAACTCTCTGAGGATCTGAAAAAAAGAATGGTTGTTCTACATAAAGATGGCCTAGGCTATAAGAAGATTGCCAACACCGTGAAATTGTGCTGCAGTACAATGACCAAGACCATGCAGTGGTTTAACAATAGAGGTTCCACTCAGAACAGGCCTTGCCATGGTTGACCAAAAACGTTGAATGTACGTACTCCGTTTCATATCTAGAGATTTTCTTTTCAAAATAGACGTATGAGTGCCACAAGTATTGCTGCAGAGGTTAAAGGGTCAGCCTGTTAGTGTTCAGACCATACACTACACACTGCATCAATTTGGCCTGCATGGCTGTCGTCCCAGAAGTAAGCCTCAGCCTCTTGTAAAGATGATGCACAAGAAGGGTCACAAACAGTTTACTGAACACAAGCAGATTTAGGACATGGATTACTGGAACCATGTCCTGTGGTCTGATGAGACCAAGATAAACTTATTTGGTTCAAAGTCAAGCGTATGTGGCGGCAACCAGTTGAGGAGTACAAATGTGTTTTGCCTACAGTCAAGCATGGTGGTGGGTGTGTTTTGGGGCTGCATAAATGCTGCCTTCTGTGCATGATTCTTTCGGGAACCATGAATGTCAACATGTTCTGTGACATATTGAAGCAGATCATGATCCCCTCTCCTCAGGAGCTGGGCCACAGGGCAGTATTATAACATGATAACGACCCCAAACACCTCCAAGATGATCACTGCCTTGCTAAAAAAAAAATAAATGAGGAAAAAGATGCTGGACTGGCTAAGCATGTCTCCAGACCTAAACCCTATTAAGCATCTGTGGAGTTTCCTCAAATGGAAGGTGGAGGAGCCTAAGGTCTCTAACATCCACCAGCTTTGCGTGATATCATCATGGAGGATTGGAAGAGGATTCCAGTGGCTGCAACCTGTGAAGCTCTAGTGACCTCCATGCACAAAAGAGTTAAGGCAGTGCTGAAAAATAATGGTGGCCACACAAATTATTGAAACTTTGGGCACAATTTGTCTGTTTTCACTTAGGGCTCGTCACTCAGTTATTTTGCCGCAGTTTTGACAGACGGTTTGACGATTTTGAGGACACACCAAATTCTACGAAATAAGGTCACAGACTATTTACTATTGATGTTTCAATTAGCCAAATAAAAGTATACATACAATATTCACAGCGAGGGTGACCTTGTAGTTTACGTACCATTGCGCGCGGCATTGACGACGGCAATACAAAGACCATTGTAAAAAAACAAACAAACAATCAAATTAAATTCCGAAATTCCCATAATAATAAAAATGATAATGGAATATCATTGTCGGGAAATCCGTTAAACTAATACGCTCCCCTTACTTAAAATTTGGCAGGGTATTTGCAAACTGTTTTCAACTAGAAATGCAGAACGCACGAAATCCGTTGTAAATACGTTCTGAAATAAGCCGTGTGAACGAGGCCTTAGGGGTGTACTCAGTTTTGTTGCCAGCGGTTTAGACATTGATGGCTGTGTGTTGGGTTATTTTGAGGGCACACCAAATTTATACTGTAATATAAGCTGTACATAGACTACTTTACATTGTATCAAAGTGTTATATCTTCAGTGTTGTCCAATGAAAAGATATAATACAATATTCACAAAAATGCGAGTGGTGTACTCACTTTTGTGAGATACTGTAGCTCATTAGGTGGACGTGCACATTGCTATATACTTTGAACACCAGGCAGTGACATACTATTTAATGTCATAACATTTCATTATGTAAAAAAACAAAAAAAACAACCAAATGTAAATACCAAATGTGTTCATAATAATAGAAATAATAATAGAAATATTATTTGTGGGGTAACCCCTTTAACTAGATGACGACTGCCTGTTGACTATAAAAGTCTGGGCAGTGGTCATGTAACTCTGAAGGGCTGTTTTAAAACAGCTATGCAGAATGCGGAACTGCACACTAAGGGCCACATGTATGAAAACTCTCCAGGTCTAAAACTCACATTTTTCCAGAGCACTATATGAAATGAAAGGGGCGCTCTGATTGGTTGCTATGGGCTCTGATTGGTTGCTATGGACAACAAAGTGAGTTTTAGACCTAGAGAGTTCTCATACATGTGGCCCTAATTGTGTAACTACAGTAGCGGGGAGCCGTCTATTAGCTAGGCTCTCCACTGAGAAGAAAGGGACATATTATCACCACGCCTGCCTTCTCAATCATTGTATATACAATTCTTAATAGCGCAGTATATACAGAGAGGCAGGAAGCCTCCCATGACTACTGGGGCTCAGTAACTGCAGATGCATCTAGGTATTATCAGACCTAGATCAGCTACGCAGAGGAGTAGAGCACCCCCCAAAAAAGTTATCTAAAAGTGCTCCCCAACAGGTTTGACGTTAGAGGGGTAAGAGATATATAACATAAAATATTTAAAAAAAAATATTAATAATAGAAAAACACTGACAGCCCAAACCGCAACTTTTGGCTCCACCCCAGATGACACTAAAACTTTATTCAGTATAATCTATATATAAAGGACTGTGATGGACACAATCACAAGGCTGGTTTTAGCGCCACTTCTGCTGTTAGAAAAAATACTGAAAAAAAGTAAAGTAAAATAAAAAAAATTGCATATAAAAAGAGCAAAAAATGTTGTAGAATAATCGAGTGAAAGGAAGCGTTATAACGTTCAAAATAGTGTATATTTAAGAAAGTGAAAATATGCTTGATCCGGAAGGGTGGAAAACAGCTTGGTCAGAAACTGGTTAAGCAATAGTGAAAAAAGTTCTCCTATTATAGGATATAGGACCTAGACCACAGGTCTACCTCCTGAGACCCCAACAAACCAGTGGATTTTACATTAGTTACTCGAGTCCTCTGCAGAGGCCCATACAGGGAGCAGGTAATCTTGCATGCAGCCATTCATATGAATAACATGAGATCTGCTGCTTGTCAGTGAATGACCCACAACCATAATGCTCATTTGCTCTATGGAAAAAAGGTTGTCAAGATGAGAGACTTCTTTTAACCTCAGCTCCTCCATCCCATATGTGAAAATAATTTTATTCTATTAGTAAAAAGGAAAAAAATATCACACGCAGAGGTGCTGATATGGTCAAGCTGCTGCGGGAACACTCCTATCAGTACAGTTTTGTGACTGTTGAGATAATCTTCAGGAAGGACGTTCATCTCGATCAGGGGTTCACACGCACAACCCCAATCATAAGTTACTGCAGCAGCCAACATCTGAGCGCTGCTTACAGAGAAAGAGGGAGCAGCTCGTCCTGTCATTAATAATTTGAGCAGCGGATGACTTCCAGCAGTTAATTGGACGTCATTATAGGTGTTTTCCAGGAATATATTAATAGACTTGAAAAACCGAAGAACAGAATGTGCTGCTATGTTTTTACCCATAATGCTAACAAGATCTCAGAAATATAATGCATACAAAAACACTCGCTTTACTGTTCTATACCAGGTTAGAGCATGTCCTTGATTCCATTTATATCAGCTTCTAAAATTCTGCCAGTTGCCCATGGAAACAGACAATCCACATTCTGCTTTTAAACATGTGATATAATGGATTAGCTTTTAACCACTTACCGACATTTGCCGTACTCATACGTCAATGTCGGGTAGGCGTTCCCGCAAATTGACGTATAAGTACGTCATGGCGATCTTGCGTGCTCACAAGCGGAGCGTGCAAGATCGCGGCATGGAACCGGCGGTATATTACCGCTGGCATCATGCTGCATCCCCCACGGCCGGAGTGAGCTCCTGCTGCCCGCGATCCCGGCGCAGTAACGGCACTCACCGCCGCTACTGATCTCCTACCAGACAGCCCTGATGCTGAATGACAGCATCTGGGTTGTCTGGTGATGTCACGATGCCCACCATGCATTGTGGGCAGCGTGACTGACAGTTGCCATGGAGACCAGTATACAGCTATAAGCTGTATGCTGATCTCCTATTGCATGAACGATCTAACGATCTTTCATGCAATTCCCCCCTGGGGAAAAGTGGAAAAAGTGTGAAAAAGTAAAAAAAAGTGTAAAAAAGTAAAACACAAACACAAAAAATAAAAACACGTACATCGCCCCTTTCCCCTTTACAAACGCCAATCGCTCCAAAAAAGATCAAAAATAAATAAAGTACCCATATTTGGTATCGCCGCATGCGTAGCGACCCATCCTATAAATCTGTCATGTTAATTAACCCGTACGGTGAACGCCGTAAAAAAAAAAAACAGTCACAGAATTGCGATTCTTGTTCATCCCGCAGCACATAAAATGGAATAAAAAGCCATCAAAAACTCATATCAACATCAAAGTGATGCCAATTAAAACATCAGTTCATCCCGCAAAAAAAAGTCCTTACACAGCTCTGTATACGGAAAAATTAAAAAGTTCTGGCTATTAGAAGATAGCGATGCACAAATATTGTTTTACACAATAAAAACACTTTTGTTTCAAAAAAATTGTGCTTTCAAATAAAAAAACGACATACATTGGGTATCACCGTAATCGTCTCAACCCACAGAGTAAAACTAACTTGTCACGGATACTGCACGGTGAACGCTATTAAAAATTAAAAATAAAAAACTTTTCTTCACCCTGCCTTCCAAAAAACGGATTTAAAAGCGATCATAGAGTCTTGTCCACCCAAAAATGTTACCAATAAAAACGTCAACTCATCCCACAAAAAAAAAGTCCCTATGCAGCTCCATAAACAGAAAAATAAAAAAAGTTATGGCTCTCAGACTGCGGCGATGCAAAAACGTGTTTTCCTTTTCAAATAAAAGTGTTTTTATTGTGTAAAAGCAGTAAAACATTTAAAAAATATACAAATGTGGTATCGCTGTAATCGTATCAACCTGCTGAGTAAAACTAGCATGTCATTTATACTACACAGTGACCGCTGTGAAAAATAAAAATAAAAAACACTACCAGGATTGCTGTATTTTGTACAAAATGCCTCACAAAAACCTTAATAAAAAGTGATCAAAGCATCATATGCCCCCGTAATGGTACTAATAAAAACATCAACTCATCTCGTAAAAAACAAGCCCACAAGCAGCTCTGTATGCGAAATATTAAGAAAGCTATGGCTGTCAGAATAGGACAACATAAAAACACAACTTTTTATAAAACTCGCTTCAATTGTGTAAAAGTAATAAAACATAAAAAACTATATAAAATTTATATTATTGTAATTGTACCGACCCCCATAATAAAGTTATCCCGTCATTTATCCCGTATGGCGAATACTGTAAAAACGTAGCCCAAAAACAATGGCGGAACTGCGTTTCCCTCCTTCACTTCCATGGCCCAATGCTAAAAAAAAACTACGGAACACCTGTGCGCCCAAAATGCAAAATACACCCTTAGATGAGATCCCTGAGGGGTGTTGAATCCAAAATGGGGCAACTTCTGGAAGGTTTCACCTGTTCTAGTACTTTGGGGGCTTTGCAGATGCGACATGGCCCCACCAATATCTGTGCGCCAAAAGCCAAATAACACTCCCTCCCTTGTACACCCTGTCATGTGCCCCAAACAGCAGTTTACACCCACATGTAAGGTATTGCCGAACTTGGAAGAAATTGCGTAACACAATTTGGGGGCTTTTTTTCCAGGATTCATTGTAAAAATTAAACATTTTCAGCTAAAATTGCAGATTATTGGAAAAAATATATATTTTTTTTATTTTCAGAGCCGAACGCTAACAAAATTTGTGAAACCTGTGGGGTCGATATACTCACTGCACCACTGGATATATTCCGTAAGGGTGTAGTTTGCAATATGGGGTCTTTTTAGGGGTATTTATTAAGTTTTGGAACCTTAGGGTGTACCCGCAAACCTGAAATGGCCCCTAAATAAAATCGAATGAAAATGAGGCCCCAGAGTACAGTAGGTGCTCCTCCTTATTCTGGGGCTTGTGGTTGAGCCAAATAATGCATAGGGCCACATATGGGATATCTCTGAAATGGCAGAATCTGGGGACATCAATATTAAGTTGCATTTCCCCGATCACATTTACCGTATTTCTTGTCAATAATGGATACAATTGAAAATCTGCAAATAAAGTGAAATTTTGAAATTTCACTTCCACTTTGCTTTAATTCCTGTGAAACACCTAATGGGTTAATAAACTTCCTAAATGCGGTTTTGAATACTTTAAGGGGTGTAATTTCTTAGGTGAGGTCATTTAGGGGGGTATCTAACATACAGGTCAATCAAAGTCACGTTAGAACTGGACTGGTCCCTAAAAAATGTATATTGCAACTGTTCTTGAAAATTTGAAAATTACTACTAAATTTCTAAGCTCCCTAATGTCGTAAAAAAAAAGACATTTAAAAAAATGATGCCAAACTACAGCAGACATGGTAGATGCTAGTTATAAACTATTTTGAGTGGAATAACTATCTATCTTACATGCAGAAATTTTTGAAGTTTGAAATTGGTAAATTTTTCCCATTTTTCACGATAATTTGATATTTTTCACAAATAAACAAGCATTTTTTGGACCAAAATTTCTTACTATCTTAAAGCACAATGTGTCATGAGAAAACAATCTCTGAATCACATTGATAGGTTAAAGTGTCAAAAAGTTATTCTCACATAAAGTGACACATGACAGAATTAAAAAAATGGGGATCTGTCAGAGAGGCCAAAACTGGCTCCGGCGGTAAGGGGTTAAAGGGGCTGTCCAGTCAAAAAATAAAAAAATAATATTCCTTTATGAACAGAGTGGTCAAAAAAAAAAAGAATACTTACCTAGCTATCCCCTGCGGCTGTCGTCCCACAGCTCCCCGTGATCCGCTCCTTTTTCGCCTTCCAGGGAGGCAGTGCGCATTGTTTTTTTAAATTGCAGAGGACCAGCACTCACATACCCTATGAGCAGCCAGTACTGTGAAGCCAGTCAGATAGCCGATAGAGCAAGCCAGTTGTAAGCAGCTGCGGACAGGAGCCAGCGCTACGTTGCAGCGCATGACAAACTAAATAGATCATTCTGGATCATTCTGACCAAGTGATTAAGCCCTACAATGTCATGAGAAGCTGAAGGACTCAGTACAAAATAATATTTGTACACATTGTCCAAGTGGCTGTGGACAGTATCCATATTTTTTAGAAATTTATTTAGGCCTTCAAACCACATTTCTTTGACATAAACCATCATTTAAAACAAGAAGTGGTCTCATTGTATTGCAGGGGTTAGAAGACTCTTGCATATGCCTGCAGAAGCAGGAAGTTCTAGATCCATTGCTTTATAGTCAACCTTCCCCTTTTAAAGTATTTTTGGAAAAACGTGCTCTTCTGATGAACTAGGTGGAGGCCTTCCTTCAAAAACAGAAGAAAGTTAAGTTTAAAAAAAAAATAGAGAGTTCAGCACTCCTACCTTAAAGGGGTTATCTCGCTACAAAGAATAGCTTTCAAAATGTAGGTGTAACGGTCCGCGGTAGTAGATCCGCTGGACCACCGCAAGCGAGGGTTTGAACCCCAACACCAGGGAGCGGAATCTAAGTAGGTCCCGGTATTCACCAACCCGCCGCAAAGGGATGGACTTGCGCGGGGGATCACCAGGTCGTTCCCACTGGCGGAACTTGCTTCGGTGGCCCCAATGGTAGGGAGGTACGATTCGTCAGACAGGCTTAGTCGGGACAGGCAGGAGGTCAGGGCAGGCGGCAGAGATTGTGGTCAGGAACTAGGCAGAGGGTTCGGTAAAAAAGGGCAATCAAGAAAGGTTCGGGAAAACGCTTTCTCATAGGCAAGGCACAAAACCCGGGCAAGGCTGTCAGGAAGAGGCAGGCTAAATAGGCAGTGCTCGCAATACCCCAATTATGGGCACTGCCCTTTAATCTAACACGGGGCCCCCAGGGGGACCCAAGAGGAGGGGGCAGGACGTGGCTGGGAAAAAGGGGGACTTGGGCACTGGCAGGGTACGACGCGGGGCCCGGGACGGGGGGAAAGGCCAAGTAGGGGCGGTCCCTGGGCGCCACCCTGGCCTGTAAAAAGGGGGCCAGTTATTTTTCCCGCTGCGCGGCACCTAAGTAAAGTAAACCTGTGGATTTGTTGATACGATGACACTGCCCTCCGCGTGGCAGCGCAGGCTTTTTCACTAATCACGCCACGACCTTTTGCACTTGTCATGTCTGCTGCTACCCGCCCCCCATTACCCACCCTCCCCTTCCCACGGCGCGGCTCCATCTTCTGTCGCAGTGAGAAGCTCTGCAGCACCAAAGCCTGGGGCCCCCTCCCTGTTTATCACATCCCTGCTTTCCATGGGCAGAGGGGTGGTGAGAAAAACATGGGGGAGGGGGAAACAGTCCCCCAGGGCCGCCCCCTTCAACTCCTCTCTGGCACAGAGCACATTCAAACCATTCTTCAGGCTTTGGGAGGAGGAGACAGCCGGAGCGGACCTTGATCTGCTGTCCCCCTCCCTGCCCTGGTTAACCCCCTCTCTGGCTGGAAAAACTGGGTGCTCCATCTCAACGCGGGCAGGCTGAAGAAATATAACTCACTGGAACCCCCCCCCCTTTATATACACCTCTCTATACATAACACAATGCAGGGGTTGTGTGGTAAAATAACTCAGCACTTAATTAGTCAACCATGCTTATACATACCCCCTTTTGTTAGAACTGCCTCAATTCAGTGTAAACCAAAGGTGTTGCAAATGAAATACAATCCCAAAGAGTACCAAGAAAATATCCCCACACCATTTGAAAACCCACCTACCTGCCAGCTGAACCGTTGATACAAGCGGGGATGGATCCATGCATAAAATGTTGTGACCCGGCAATCTGACCCTACCATCCGAAGTAGCAGAAATCGAGCCCTCAGCCAGACCAGAAAGTTTTTCCAATCTTCTAACTGCCAATTTCAATGACATGAAAATTTGGAGCTCCATTCGCAGCTAAAGATGGCACCGGTGGGGCTTGCTCTTAGGCCCCTCTGCCAAATTCGGGTACTGTCGTTCAAAGATGGCTCTCGGAACTGCCAATTGGTTGTAAGGGGTGGCTTTGAGTCACTGATGCCTTTCTATCACTCGAACCGGGGTCATGCCCATTCTCCTTTGACCTCTGGCATAAAAGGCATTTCCCGCCCACTAGTATGGCCGCTCACTGATTTTTTTCTTTTTCGGCCACTCTGTAAATAGGGGGTTTGTTTGTTGCGTTGGGAAATCCAGGAGATTCCCCACAGTTTCTGAAATCTCAGGCCGTCCCTTCTGGCACCAAAACCATAGCCAGTTCAAGGCAACTCAAATCACCTTTCTTCCCCTCGGCCGGTTTGAACTGCGGGGGATTGTCTTACCAGTCCCTAAATGCCTAAATGCACTATTTCCGCCAGTGATTGGCTAAAGAAATTGTTTTCGGCCCAGGTGGACAGGTGTTACCTAAAAAAGTGGGCCGTGAGTGTAATATAAATTATATATATAAATTAGTATTAATATATTTAAAATTATATATATAACATACATCATTATACAATATACATAAACACAGTCAAAACACTACCTATTGTCTTAGGTCTCCTACCAGGGCTTATTTTGGAAGTATTTCGTGGCATACGCGCTTAGTATGCGGGGAAATGCGCCCCATCGTTAGGGGTACCCAAAATAGCCTCAAGAAACTATAAATTACACCCATCCCCCGCGCGACTAATCGTTTTATACCACGGGGAGATTGACATGCACATCAGGATACGCACATGTCAGCACCAAGGTCCCGACACCCAATTTTTAGGGCGCGTGTGATCAAGCCAAAATAGTTTTGTTTTTTTTCCCACAGCAGCCAATCAGCCAATAGGAACTAATAAGAGCTCAGCTATATTTTTGCTACTATGCCTAAAAAAATAAAAGCTGCGCTCTGATCGGTTGCTAGGGGTAACAACATCATCTCAAAAAATCCGTTAAATTATTGTGTTGGCACTTGTGATAATAAGTAGGTTTTAGGTTGAAGTTTGGGCACCTGGTCTCTAAGGGCATGTCCCCACTGCACGGGTTTTTCGACCGGGTTTTCAGGCGGTTTGCGGTTTTTGGGACCGGCTGAAAAACGCCGAAAATACCCACAAGGGGGCTCTATGGAAAACCCTGCAGCAGTCCCCACAGCACGGGTTTTCTGTCCGGCGGTTTTTGCCTCTAGCGGGTCCGGCCGCAAAACATTTGTGGAACACCATCTTCCGTCCGGTTTTGGACGAATTTGTGCTTCTCAATGTGGAGGGGAGGGCTTTTCTCCACTCATGGCGGAGAAAAGCTTCCCCCCGCGGCCGTGGGACGGCCAAAACAGGAAAAAATCCCGGGCAGGCAAACCGACCAGTATTTGTCCTGTGCCGTGGGGATGCGCCCTAAAAGGTTCACCCCATCACTAACTCACTGCTGCCCCCTTTTCCCACCACCTCTGCCATGGAAAATAAATACTCTTAACCCCTTCCTGACAGCTGGGTCTTTAATAACATGGCTCTTTATTTTTTTCCCCCCCTCCCATAATTTTTTATTTTTCCATCTACATAATATATCAGGCTTTTATTTTGTGGACAAATGTACTTTCTAAATGGTGTCATTCATTGAAACCACAGAATTTACTGGGAAACTGCAAAAAGATTGTAAGTGGGGTGAAATGTGGAAAAAAAAACATACTTCGACATGTTTGCGTTTGTTTTTTTTGGGTTTTTTACAGCGTTCCCCTCTTTGGATGTTTAATGTGTTCTCTATATTCTGCGGGTTGATTCAAGTCGGGCAATACCCAAATATGTATGGTTTTCATGATTTTTTTAGTACTGTAAAAAAGAAAAAACACCTTCTACCGTTTAAAATTTTTTCAGCAATAACTTTTTTTTTTGTCCCTCTGTGGACTTGAGTGGGGGTGGCGTTTTTGGGAACATTTCCTTAGGGAAAAACCAGATTGTTTTTTTTCTTTGGTCCCCTCCACCCTGTCTTTTAGCGGATCCCCGACCCTGGATGTGCCTGCAATGGGCATCCATGACAATAGGGAACACTAAATGAAGACGTTTTCCAAATATATTACGTTGTTCATCTTTTTTTGTTAAGGAGCTACAAGTGATTTTATCACCTTCCTGGCTCTCTCTGGTTTCCCTAGTGACCGACCTGTGTACTCTTTTCTCCCCTTCTGTTTGTTCTATCTGGTAGCAGGGAGTGACCTCTTCACACAGGTCATGGCAGCACAGAACTCCAAACAAGGGACACTGACAAGCAAAGCTGGTAAAGAACAATCCTTAACTGCAGGACGTAATTACCCCCGCAGTTACACCGGTGGCCGGGAGCGGGGGGGGAGCTGGAGGAAGCGGGGGGTCCGGGACCTTGCCGGCCCATAGAGAATCACTGCTAGCGGCGGTATACGCGCTAGAAAGTGACATGTAATTATCTCCCCCCTCGGCGTATTCGCCGACAGGGAGAGGAGACGTAATCCATAGTTCTCTTGAGAACTGTGGATTACCGTAGTTTACCAGGACGGATTCAGCCCGTAATTGGGCACTCCGCGCGTAATTATGGACCCATTAGTCCCGCAGATGGCCGTGTGAACATAGCCTAATTACTCTACTGTTTACATTAGCTCTGGACCTCAGAGAAGGTAATGTAGCTAATCTAGACTGATAAACATAATAAACAGAGAAGTCTGAATACACAGAGCTCATATGCTAATTACAGACAGCTTTACCAGGAAGTGGACAGAGCCAAGCAGCATTATTTTTTTCATGCACCCAATGAAATTTTGAAAAGAGAAAACCCCCTTAAAACTCCTCAAAAAAAATGTTGTATTGTTTTATTTTAAACCCATAAAATTTATTGAAATTTATTTTATTTGGGGGGTTTTCAAAATTTATTTATTTTATATATATTTTACTTTACTTGTATCCCCCTCCCGTTTTAACAGGGGGCAGTATTTGTACCCCCCTTCTGCATTATTAAAATAATTCAGAAAGGGTAAAAAGTAGTCTTTTTATACTTGAAACAGTTTGGCCCCCGCAAACCTTCCCGAGGAAGGGGGGGTTTTAAAAACAGAGAGGGCCGGGCCAAATTCATTTATATCGCGGCCCCTTAATTTTAAACAGCGGGAATCGGAGGGGGATTAATTTTTTTTTTTATTTTTTGTAAAAATTTGGGTGAAAAGTCCCATTAGGGCTGCATCATTTTTTGGGGTTTATTTTGCACCAAAAAACTGTTGAACCCTATTCTCTATATAAATGAACTCTAGACACAACTTTAAGCGTGAAAAATCACCGAATGTTAACCTGTTTTTTTGCAGGTCATACAAAAAGTTTATTTAAAAACCAATACGACAAGTCGTCGGGCAACCACCTTTAACCTTTGGCTGTTTAACGTTATCGCCAAAGTTTGGCGTCAAAGAATCATAAATGTCTAATCCTTTTAAACGGTTAAACGCTCCCAAACCCCCCCTTTTTTGCCGCATTTAAAAAATGCCTCCTGCCTTTTCGCGCCAAAGTTGGAACACAACTGTTAAAACATCTATGAATAGGTAACAAAAACTTTATGAACCAGTTAAATGGGTAGCCCCTTATTACATTCACCCACAGAGACAGAGGGGGTAAATATAAAAAACTCATGTAGGGTTTTTTATCCTTTAAACCTGCAATAAGAAATTTTTATATCCAAGACCCAGTAGAAGAAGAAGAGTGGAAAAACAGGGATACCTTTAGAGGCTAACGAGTATATTTTATGGGGAGCTTTCGAGAGTATACTTCTTTAACAGTGTTATCAAATACTGAAAATTTTCAGACCTTTTATACAAAAAACATAGACCTCCAAAAGGAAATAAGGGCCACATGTATGAAACCCTTTTTTGGGCTAAAAATTTACTTTTTTTCCTAGGGGACTATGGGGAAAAGAGTGATTTTTAGACCTAAACAGTTTCAAATGTGGCCCCTTTAAAAAGTTTGAGCGATTACATTGACTTTCTTATGGGTTTGAACAATATTTTGGAATTATCAAGAATTTCCCCAAAAGGGCATAAAGATTACGCCGAGCTTTAAAAACTATGGGGGAGCAAAACACCTTCATTTATTACATCCAAACCGGGGTGGAGAAGCTGGAATTTAAAATCCACAACATCAATGGATACGTGCCATCTTTGGGGAACACACTTTGGGTTATAAAGCCCCAGAAAAATCACATACCATTCATATCCCTGTCTTGTACACAGCTGACCCTTAAAAGCATCACCACAAAAAAAAAAGTGCGAAGGGGATAGATTTTTAACATCATTTTTCTTAACGGACATTACTATCCCCGTCCGGAACGAGCATGAGCCCAAATGCAGCCCCCAATTTTTAAAAGGCCCGGAAAAAAAGGGGTCTTTTAAACCCCCCATTTAGTTGAACTTGGACATTGCTATATTGCCTGTACCACAATAAAACCGG